>KZ652116.1:114644-156530 GCA_001010745.2 Gerris buenoi
AAAGTTTTTAAATAATGCTGTATTAAATAAATTTATGATTCATTCTTTATTTAATCCAAAACTTAAACCTGCCCCCTACCAGGTTTAAGTTTTGGATTAAATTTAACACCTAACTCAGGATTTAGTCGAGAACTTTAGTCCTAGTTTAAATTTTAGTCTAGAACTAGCTTAAACCTCGTCTTTTAAACCCAAATATCTTAGTCCAGTGCTAAATATGGAGTTTAACCTCGCGTTAATCCTTGTCTCTGAAGCCGGTCTAGGTTAAGTGCTTAGTCCTAGATTAAAACAGATTTAAACCTCGTCTTAGAAATCGGATTTTCTTAGTCCTGGACTAAATCACTGATTTAGTCCTGGACTAGCGTTAAACCTCCTTTCTGAAACCGACCCTTAGTTTCTTATTTTGATCCGAGGGTGCTTATGACTGTTTATTTTTGCAGAATATTTTTAACATTTTGAGTTTGAGCCTGTAATATGTAAACCTTGAGGGTAGTCCTGCCTACACCATTAGTCTTAAAGGTACATGAGTAATGCTAATGTAGAATGTGCTAGTATATCAATGGAGGAAAACGAAAAACTGCTATAATTTTAACACTTGTTTACTAAATTTAATTTTTCCTGCCTATTTGAAGCGAGCGTAAGCGAGCTTCCTACATTCAACGAAAAATGCATCTTGTCTGTCTGTGTGTAACGTTTACGTGTCCTGCGATAACATGAGTAAAAGTTGACCGATTGAGTTGAAATTTGGTATACGTTCCTTTTACTAATTGTAAAGCTTTTGAAGCCATTGAAACAGTTCTTACGAACGATTATTCAACTCAATATATTTATAAGATAAAACATTATTTCAATAACAAAACATTGACAGCTATCAAAACCATGACATTAATAATTCCCTAAATGTCACATCTCCCTTTCTCTTGAATCACGAGCTCCAGCCTGGACTAAGTGACTTCTGTTCCTCTGCAGCTCTGCTCCATCATCCGTTTCCACGTAGTATGATCTTGGTTGTCCTGCTTCCCCTGTTACTGTAGCATGCTTGCGCATATCAGATACCCACACTCTGTCTCCTCTTTTCAGTGGTTGCAAACTCCGTGTGTTATGTCGGGTATTATAATGAACTTGTTGTCTAAGTTTCTTCTCACTGTCACGATCGGCAACTTCTTTAAAATCTGGCCACTTTGGTATTAGCTTAGACTGGGGGATTACTAATGTTGTTCGAAGACGCCTGCCCATCAGTAATTCTGCAGGGCTGTAGCCATTCTCCAAGGGTGTACTCCGATATGCTAGAAGTCCTAAGTGAATGTCTCCATTTTTGTTTTTCTTTAATAGATTCTTCATCGTCTTTACTCCACTTTCCGCAAAACCGTTACTTTTCGGATATCTCGGACTGCTGGTTACTATCCTAAATCCATAGTTTTTAGCAAATCTACGAAATTCGTCACTAACAAAAGTAGTCCCCTGGTCACACCGAAACTCCGTAGGTATACCGAACNTGCGATAACATGAGTAAAAGTTGACCGATTGAGTTGAAATTTGGTATACGTTCCTTTTACTAATTGTAAAGCTTTTGAAGCCATTGAAACACTTCTTACGAACGATTATTCAACTCAATATATTTATAAGATAAAACATTATTTCAATAACAAAACATTGACAGCTATCAAAACCATGACATTAATAATTCCCTAAATGTCACATCTCCCTTTCTCTTGAATCACGAGCTCCTGCTTGGACTAAGTGACTTCTGTTCCTCTGCAGCTCTGCTCCATCATCCGTTTGCACGTAGTATGACCTTGGTTGTCCTGCTTCCCCTGTTACTGTAGCATGCTTGCGCATATCAGATACCCACACTCTGTCTCCTTTTTTCAGTGGTTGCAAACTCCGTGTGTTATGTCGGGTATTATAATGAACTTGTTGTCTAAGTTTCTTCTCACTGTCACGATCGGCAACTTTTTTAAAATCTGGCCACTTTGGTATTAGCTTAGACTGGGGGATTACTAATGTTGTTCGAAGACGCCTCAGTCAGTAATTCTGCAGTAATCAGTAATTCTGCAGGGCTGTAGCCATTCTCCAAGGTGTGTACTCCGATATGCTAGAAGTCCTAAGTGAATGTCTCCTTTTTTGTTTTTCTTTAATAGATTCTTCATCGTCTTAACTCCACTTTCCGCAAAACCGTTACTTTTCGGATATCTCAGACTGCTGGTTACTATCCTAAATCCATAGTTTTTAGCAAATCTACGAAATTCGTCACTAACAAAAGTAGTCCCCTGGTCACACCGAAACTCCGTAGGTATACGGAACCTAGCAAAAACACTTTTTATTCTACTTATCACATGAGCCGAAGTTAATCTATCTAAGCTAATTAACTCCGGGTATAGAGAAAAGTAATCGTGAATACACAAGTAGTTCTTTCTTTCAAAAGTAAGTATGTCTGCCCCAACTCTTTGCCATGGACCATCTGGTAACTCACTTGCTAACATGGGTTCTACAGGATTTTTCCTTTTCTCTAAACACTCCCAACAATTTTGAATAAATCTCTCTATATCTGATTTCATGTCCGGCCACCAGACTGCAGTCTTCGCCTTTCGTAAACATTTGTTATAACCTAAATGTCCCTCATGTATAACTCCTACAAGTTTGTGTCTCAGAGATCTAGGGATATACAAGTTTTCACCTTTCATGAGTAAATTGTCAACTAGAGACAACTCATCTTGCCACTTGTAAAAGGAAATGATTTCCTTAGGAATTTTAGAGACGTGAGGCCATCCTTTCAATACGAACTGCCTCAATATTATAGATGTTTTACATTCCTCTTGAGCCGTTTTAATTTCTGCTAATCCTTCGTCAGAAACTGGTAAATTAGCTTTAATGTATTCGTTAAACATTCCGACTTCCTCATCTAGCTCTTTTTCCTCTGGATCTATTGACACTTCTGGCGACCGGGATAAAGTATCGGGTACATAAAATTCATTTCCCGGAACATACAGCTCCAAGACCATATCCTGAACTATCCGCACTAATTCGTGTAGCGAAATTCGGATTATAATGGGCCAATACAGGTGTTCTTGTCATCAGCTCTTTGACTTTGTTAAATGCCTCTATCTGAGGTTGGTTCCAGCTCCATTCATTTTCTTTAACTATAAGTTCCCTTAATGGTTTTGTTATGGTCGACAAATTTGGCACGAATTTTAATAAATAGTTAACCATACCTAAAAATCGACGAATCTCGCACACATTATTTGGTGGACCAAATGATTTAATTGTGTTAATTTTCGACGGGTCTGCTCGAATCGCCTCTGCAGAAATTAAATGGCCTAGTAATTTAACTTGAGTAACCCCAATTTCACATTTTTCAGCGTTTAAAGTCACTCCTTCATTTTCTGATTTCTTTAGTACTCTGTCTAATCTTTTGTCATGTTCATCTTTCGTTCTGCCACATACCAAAATATCGTCGATGTGGTTACACACACCCTCCTCTTTGTCTAACATTTGAGCAATTATCCGCTGATAGAATTCTGGGGCTGATGAAATTCCAAAAGGTAACCTATTAAAAATGTACCTTCCGGATGGGGTTATAAAACAAGTCAATAATTTTGATTTCTCCTCAATAGGTACTTGCCAGTACCCTCGACTTGCATCCAATTTAGAAAAAAACTTTGAATTTCGAACTTTATTAAATGATTCCTCTACGGTAGGCAGAATATAGTGTGGTCTCTTAACAGCCACGTTTAATTTCGTGTAATCAACACACAGTCGAATATTTCCGTTTGGTTTAGGGACTATTGTTATTGGACAACACTATTCGGTCGGCTCATCTATAGGAGAAATCACTCCTTCTTTAACCATGTTCTCTAACTCTATTTTCACTTTCTCTCTTAGTGGAAACTATCCTTCTTGATGTAGCAGTTGCAAATGGCTTGGCATCTTCCTTTAGCTTTATTTTAAATTCATTCCTCATTTTACCTAGTCCCTTAAATAGCCTTGGATATTTTTGTTTATATTCTTCATTTAGAAGTTCCTTTTGAACTGTGTTCACCATTTTTACTAACTTGAGGGCGGTGAGGGCAGGTCTGTCTAACAAAGGTTCCTTTACATCTGCTACATACAGATCCTGCTCAGAGCTTATCCCTTTCCATCTTAATTCTGTTTTTATCATTCCCTTTACTTTAATTTCTGCTTTCCCCGGGCCAAATAATTTAACATTTGTACTTACGATATTTTTCTTAAGTCTATTAGCCAATCTTTCTGGAATTACGGAAACATCTGCGCCCGTGTCTATTTTAAAATTTAATTTCAATCCTTCTATTTTCAGACATATTTTCCATGGATTTTCATCATTTTCGTAATTTATAGCATACACATACCGGTGACTTGAACTTTCTGAGTCACTGTCGCTTCCTCGCTGCTTTTCTACTTCTTTCACATATTTTGAATTACATTTAATGCTCCAGTGATTTAACCCATTGCACCTTCGGCACCTGGAACCTCTGGCAGGACATCTGTCCTCTCTCTAAATAAGTAAATCTACCTGGTCAGTTTGGGATTTCCGCTGTAGCCCGCTAATACGCCTGTACCTTTCCCAGCGTGATAACCAGCAGTCCCAGTTCTCTGGCCTTAGAAAATCAAAAGGCGGCGGCGGATCTATCTTCAGTCGAGTTTGACTGATTCGAACTTCACCTGCTTCCTCCGGCTCTTCCTGAACCTCAACATCCTGGTGTTTCTTCCTTCCCGCTTTACTTCTGACACCATGTAAAGCTTTTGAAGCCATTGAAACACTTCTTACGAACGATTATTCAACTCAATATATTTATAAGATAAAACATTATTTCAATAACAAAACATTGACAGCTATCAAAACCATGACATTAATAATTCCCTAAATGTCACACAAATACTCAGGCTAAGTATGTTGGACAGCGTGATCCGTTCAAAACGTGAGCTTCAAATTTAAAATTGTAATTTCAGGACGGGAAAAAATTCTATCATCATCTATTCGATAAGACGAACATTTTTTTCAAATAACATTTCTTACTAAAACCAACAGCGACACCACTATGAATTAATAAAGGTCGCTAAAACTATTAAAGCGGACCTAAACGTTTAAAGTAGAGACAACAACCTTTTTACCGATATCTTACGTTCTAACGCAACGATTTTAATGAAACTTCATATACATCGTCTAAAGTAGTATTGAAACAAGCATGTAAAATTTCAACTTGATACAAGCAGACGTTTTTGCGTAATGAAGAGATACATTTATAATAATTGTTTAAAAGCTACGGCAGGTGGTTAAGATTCTTATAGGTTTATCTAGGAAGGTAAGCTTTGTACCGAGTACCCCTACTCTATCCCACACTACCCTCTTTCAATTATCTTCAACTATGACATTCATCATGAATTAATTTAAATATTCAGTATTTCATTGCAATACGCTCGCTTCAATTATAGAGCCACGTGATGCCTAGTTTTATCCATTTTGGTTAAATAAACATTCTCTGTGATTTTGTTTTTTTAAATCTACTTTTCATTAGCATATTTAGCATTATATTTATAGTAAAAAAAGATAATAAATAATATCTTTCTTAGTCATAGATTAATACTCCTAATTTTTCAAATTAATTTTGACATTTAATTTATCATAAAAGTATAATTTTATCTAATTCTGCAAAAAAAATTTTATTGAAATCGAAAATAATATTTTAAGACAATGTTATTGTTTTCTTTAGTAAATAATGATTGCAAAGAAGTAGTCAATTTATAAATTCAATCCCACATGTGGAAAGACGTCCGATTTTATCTTACTACTAGACTCCCAATCTCATTAATTTTCACTGGAGCAAACTGCAATTATGAAAATTTATATATAATATTATTGACACAAAAGGGCACAATAGTTTCCTCTTAAAGCTTTTACAAGAAAGAGAAAGAGAAATGCTTGTATGGTGGTAGGTCAAGCTTTAAATCATATTAAGGTTTGAT
Source organism: Gerris buenoi (assembly GCA_001010745.2). NCBI lineage: Eukaryota > Metazoa > Arthropoda > Insecta > Hemiptera > Gerridae > Gerris > Gerris buenoi. The sequence goes on from KZ652116.1 coordinate 120,624, forward strand.
TGGTTTATCTCTCGCCTGGTATGTTGTTTGAACTTCTTTCGGCCTAACTTTGTAATAGAATTGTCCTCAACTTCTCTCATGACTAAACTCAAATCTCTCCTCAAAATGTTCTAACTCTGGTAACCTGTTTTTTTTAGATATTTTATTTTCACGAATTAAAACTCAGAATTTATCAGCGGTTGTCCAATTACAATCTATTATTCATAACAGACTAGTTCCACATTAAATTAATAGGATCACATTAATTAGTAGAATTAATAAAAAATATTATTAATTTCCATCTTAAAAGTACATTTCTAATATATTGTAATTTTTACATGGTTCTTTCATTAAAATTAATTTCTAATATGTTTCTAAGAGTGACATTTATTTATTATAGCACGGTATCAAATATTAACTATTAAATAAAACTGGTTTTATAGTTTTTCCTTAGTTAATCCATATTCTCTCCCTATGATATCTAGGGTCGGCGGGAAAAACCACATAAGTCAAAAATGTCTTCTTTTTTTCGTTTTTTTTTTTGATTAATGCATTCCCAAGACCTTACTTTACCTTCTGTAAAACCCACATAAGTCAAAGCTGACTCTAAACGGGTTATAGATAATAATACCTTTTGACTTAATGGAATATTATCATACATTTAATTCTGTAAAAAGCACATATAGTCCAGACAAAGAACGGTTTGTAGGCAGACTCAACAGCGGGTATCTCCTAAACGGTAAGAGATACAAAAAAATAGAATATATACTATAATGTAGAGAATATATTCAGCTTTTATTTTGATCATAACTACTTTCTAGCTAGAACACACCGTTTCCCAGATATTGGCAAAAGACCAAAAAACGAGACACATTTTGCCTCGCCACGGAGTTAGCACTGACCCTAGGGCTGGGGACTTTTGGTATAATCATCTCCAAACACATCTAAGCACATCCCAAAAATAAAACAAAATATATCAAAAAGTCTGCCTACAAACCATTCTTGAGCATTTGTTGACTGGACTAATAAGTCGAGTTACGTTCTTTTGTCTAACTTTAATTAAAATCCCAACAAAAACACTAGTGTAAAAAAATAAGCCAAGTCTCGCGTTAAAAGTAGTGAGATCATAGGTTTAGCCAAGTCTCCCACTGTCCGAGTAAGTTCCACTTGGTCTAATTTATCCAGTGCAAGAGCATGATGTTTGTCTGTTCCTATCTCTATTCTCTTTCCCAAATCACTCTACACGTTTAAATTTAAATACCTTTTCTGACATGGCAAATTCACACCCCAAAGGGGCTAAAATTATATGCAGCGTTGTATACAAATTCGTATCCGTGTGCTGCGACGCTCAAATGAAAAAATAATATTTATTATTTGAATTAAGTTTGTGGTGTGAATTTGCCAAGTCAGAAAAGGTATTTAAATTTAAACGTGTAGAGTGGTTTGGGAAAGAGAATATAGAGAGAGGAACAGACAAACATCATATTCTTGCACTGGATAAATTAGACCTAGTGGAACTTACTCGGACAGTGGGAGACTTGGCTAAACCTATGATCTCACTACTTTTTACGCGAGACTTGGCTTATTTTTTTACACTAGTGTTTTTGTTGGGATTTCACTTCTTTTTGTAAGTAAATTTTCATGTCCCAAACAATTTTTCGTTTCCTATCTTTCAAGGCCTTTAAAATGATATACGACACAATAGAAAAGTCCAAAAAAGTGGTCACGTGACCACGGCACTCGGGAAGAAGTTTACTCTCAATTTCTCAGGTAATAGGATTTAAGGGGGGAAGGAATCCAAAAAGTTAACTTTTGGCAATTTTTCGGCTTCACAATGCGGGTATGGCGCGTCGAATGGCGAAAACCCCCAAGTCTCTAGCTATAGCGGAAGTGGGTAAACATTTTTGTATACATAAGTGAGTGAGTGAATGAGCGAATGAGTGACGAAATAACAAAACTTTAGGCTCATATATCTTATGTACTACTATGGGTAGAGGTGTGAAATTTTTATTTCCGGTTCAGTTTGTCATGAACTTTAGTTAAAATTAGTGTTATATATCTAAGTATCTTTAATAGGACAATAGAGGGGGGTCCAAATTGCCGTGAGTTGGTTTCAGTAAAGTATGGTACGGCTATGCTCGACTTGGCGGAGGCACTGCCGTGCCCCCAGATAATATTTGTTCTGGATAAACCACATAAGTTACGTTTTTTTATCAAAATGCATGGCAATTTATCATCCCTATGATTTGTATCTGTTAGTATGAATAAGCAGTGATAAATTCACAGTATACGAACTTTTAAGTGATGAATTTCTAGATGTTCCAGCACTTTTTAAGGGTCTCATTTTGCAAGAAAAAATATATTGATCGACAAATTTATAAATAGCACAATCCTTAGTGGTTACATTACAAAAATGATTTAAAAAATCATTAGCCATAAAATAATCATTAGCCCATTTAAGCCTGTCTCTCTTATAAGAAGAAATGTAAATAATTTTTTTATCATCATTGAAAATTCTACTCTTTCCACAAGTGATAAATAGTTTTTCGAACTACTCTTCAATACCTTTCATTTTATACCTCACTAACAAATTAAAAAAAAAAAAAATCACGTGACAGGAATTAGCCATCTTGGATACCCAGATAATCAGATCGAATTGCTATTCTTATTTTTCTATGGGCTAGCAGAATGTTTTTTCATATTTTTCGAAACAGCGGCAATATAGTTTTAGGAGGGGGGGGGAAACACAAAAAATTTCGATGTTTTTTGACAAAATGGCGCCGAAAATTAAATACTTTCCCTAAGTGGTATATATCAATACAAACTGACTTAGAATGTGCCTCCACCAGACGTAGCCGCTGAATACGCCACTGTATCAATACTTATGCGGCCTCCTTTATGATTGTCTAAATAAATATGGCCTCCAATGGTAAAAAGGTTCCCCACCTCTGAATTATACATTCTGAATAAGTAATCATCGTGATATTAAGATGTAATTTGTTTTCTCAACGTTTATTTATGNCCTGTGTGCGCGTCAAAACGATCTTTAATATTGGAAAGTTTAATGTTTTTATCTCTTTTGATTTAAAAGTTATAGGAACCGTACAGAGTGACAGACAGACACATGAACGAAACTATAAGGGTTTCTTTTTTTGTGGTTTTACCAACGAAACCCTAAAAATCATAAATACGAATAGATCTAAAAGTTGATCCTAGGTAGTGATTATAGAATATTATAAGATCTTATGTTCGTGTTCAGAAAATTCGCCTGTCAAAATTAAATATAAACCCAAAATATTTTGTGATTTTGATTTTGTTAGCTAAATCACTATAAAATTTCTTGGCACGCCAATAAAAAATACCATAATAAAATTCTATATTACTATATAGCAAATTATTTTTGTTAATAAAGATTATATTAAGAATCAAACAAAAAAAGGACTTATTTTTCCAATTTTGTTAAACTTTTACAGCTTGGAATATTTAGTTTTCGCTATTGACTAAAAGAGACTTTAATTTAAAATATAAATTGGTATTCATTTGTGAAGGTGAGATTAAGTTTTTGATTGGTTCGAATCGGTTTGTGACGTGTGAGGCTCGTTGGAATTTGAATTAGATACAAGTAAATTTTAGGATGTATTTTTACTTGTATAAGTACTTTTTCCACCCAATGAATTTGAGGACCACTTACAGTTTATTGGTGCGTTTCAGTTAACGCGTGTATCGAAGGAACATTTTTTGGTTGTCGTATATTCTCCCCCCACTCTGTGAAATATATCAGGGAAATAACAGTAAAAAAATATGGCTAATGCAAGTGCGCAATTTTCAGGGAAATTGTTAAAGAATCCTTGTTGCTCTAAAAATATCTAGAACGGTAACGGGTAAATAGGAAAAATATATGGGACTCAGAGGATTATTCATGTAACACGTTTTCCGCACCCATATCACCCTCTTCTGACTATACGATAAACCTATTACTGGATTCACATGAGTGATCGTCATGCTAACTAATTCCAAACAGTTTTTTTTCCTCTCAAAACCTCTTTTAGGTGTGTGGAGCTGTATTTATTCTGAAAAGATTTCAAATAACCCGATTCACAAACAGTATTTGAACAATTATGTACAATTAACTGAGAAATCAATCATAAATTAAATAATTCGTGTGTTTTACCACTCTAGCTATAAAACTCATAATTATACTAACTAATAGATATAGGAGCGTGTATGGTAGTTATTTCCAAGGATTTTTTTTTTACATATTATAAAGCACCTTTTGAGAGACAATTTGTGTTATTCCTTATATTATCTGAGTTTTATATATTATATTGTTTGTTTTCGCTTAGCTTGAGGCTTATTACTCTCGAACTCACTGATTCTCCATAGTATGATTTCTAGGCATCATTGTTTTAACTACAAATTATATTATTCAAATAGGACTTTTATTAAACATTCCTTTCAAACAAGTTTTAGTTTTTGATTTGTAGAACAATACTTGTCAAAAATTGTCTGAAGTGCATCAAAGTGTATCACTTATTTGACATCTTACTTATTATAAAGACAGTATATAGGTACTATGCTGTGTTCTACATAATATACTTTACAACATTTTCACCTAATCTTATATATCTTTGTTACAATTTACTATAATATTATTATATAATTTCTTTTCTTAAAGAGAACTTTGGTTAACATGCCAATCATATTTACTTTGACAGCTTGATAATGACCCAAGAAAAAGGGGTTAAGGGTTAAATAATGCAAACAATTTTTATTAAATAGTTAGAATGTTACATCTTTTATTTATGACTTAGACCCGTTAGACCGCTGAAGGAGATACAGGGTGAAATAATATACAAAAAGGGTAATGCAATTCTATGTAAATTATAGCTTATATTATGTTGCCGCGTTACCATTTCTCTGGCCTTAAACTCTTTCATTCAAGGATTGATCATAAAAGAGCTGAAAAAAATATCTTCTTACAGAATGATTGGATTTCAACAGTTAACCGGTTTCGGCTATCCTTATTACAGCGTTCTTCTGATAATCTACTGTTTTTAAAGTAACTTTAAAAAGGAATGTTGACTGAATAAAACAGCTTGAACCGGTCACGGGTCAATTGTTTTATTACAATCTTGGATTATTTTTAATTCATTCGGTGTGAAGACGTATGGTTGTTGAACTACAACTTTTTTATGATGAGTCGCTATAACACATTGAAGAAAAACAGTCCAAGAAGTGATTGATGGTTGTCATTAATGCAATAACCTCACTGAAGGTTTGCTCTTATTCGAGGAATGCAAAAAATTTGTTTAAAATTCTGGTGTGAATAAGATCTTAAATGCTCCCTCCTACTCCTAATATTTTAATGCATATTGTAGAATAATTTTTGCGTATTATGCAAGACTGATTATTTTCTCCAGGATGTTTAATTTTTTTCTATAATCGTTAGATATTTTTTCTTGATGTCAGTTGTGATAGGAGATATACTCTAATGGTCGAAAGCGATGTAATCTTGAGTTGAAAGAGTGAGTGAATAGTGTGGAACACGCTGGGATATGAATAGGTAAGTGAGTTGACGTCTCTCCGTTGTGCTTTTGTATTCTTGTTGAAGGGCGGTCCCTGGCTCCTACTCTCAATAACTCAGGTTGGAGCTCGACGATGCTCCCAGTGTATCAGTGCTAAAAGCTCACTCTATCTCACTTCTCTCTGTGCCTGGTTTCTCACGGCCTCTAGTAACCTTGCGAGTTACAATCTGGGGTTCTAACTCATCCCTCTTACACTCTCCCATACTAAAAAGATTCATATCATAATTCATATTCCCTGGAAAAGCATTCAACTCTGAACTTGCACACATTCACTAATACCATAGCACACTTCATACATGTATAAACAAATTTAAATTCATATGCATCACAAAAATTAGTACTTACAGTTTAAATCACGCATCTAACATAAAATCTAACAATGCGAACACCCTGTAAGAAAAGCTTCACCAAAAAAAAACTTTTCTTAAGTCCCAGCAAAAAAAAGTTCTTAAATCCTATTTTGGGTAAGATGACATCCTGCCTAAGACGACCAATTTTGGTTGGTCCCTTTAGTGATCACTTTATGGGGGGTTTTGCTGGATTATATTTAACATTGTCCGTGTTATAATATTTATTCCATAATACTAGTATATATTTGTAAGTATTCTGTTTTAATTACTAACATGATAAAGCATATTCATATTTAATAAATTAATAGCAAAAATAAAATAAAATAAAAATTACTGCCACTTAATCTACTTAATAAGATTGTTACGTTTGAGCTTTGCTTTCGGGAGAGTTTCGATTAGGCTAACATTTGCCGACATGATGTATTATTTAGTTGGCATTTTTGGGCTGGAAATAAATAATGATGAAATGTAATTTCATTAAATTTTCAGTATTTTAAAAGAATTAAATGTTAAAATAAATTCATAAATAATTTAATTTTTTTAGCCTAGCGTCAATGGTACTTCGAATGCCTTTTTAGCACCAAATCTTCGAATGTTAAAATTTGTTGCAGTAATAATGCAGTTTAGAGGGTAAAATTAGGTTATACCGTAATACACATATGTGTGATTAATACTGGGTATGTAGAGCTTAGATCCGCGACCCAGTTGTATCTCATTATTAAGTTTTATGATTAGATTACGATGCCTACTGTTCTTATGTGAAGGGTATTTGGGTTTTGTGTTCATTATAAATTAATGTTTACAACTATTTTCTGTCTTTATTTTATTTATGGAAACATCCCTTCATAACTTGTATACAACATAATTAGATAAGAGACAGAATACGTGTATTACGAGTAGTTTTAAATGTTGTTGGCTTATTACTTTATCATGATGATAAATTTGAGGCGTCTGAAAGCTAGGATATGTTGTTTAAGGATTCACTCTGCCAAGGAACACTAACTAATCTAAAAAGAGTCGAGTTTCGTTATGGTTCAGGCTATGACTATAATTCATCTTAGAAAGACTACTTAACACAAAGACGCAAATCTCAAGTCTCAAATTTACATTAATCTTTCTCTTTAGTGTCTACTTCAATCTTCATCACCTCACTGTTAAATAACTAAATTATTTTTACAGATACTTTAGTTGTCTTGGTTACAATAAAAGTTTAAATATTCCAGTTATGATATAAAAAAAAAATCCTTTTTCCTATAGTTGACAGATAACGTGGTTGTTATCATTCTCAAAATAGTATGCAAAACAGCAGATTCCAGCACTTATTACTTTACCGCACTCATTTTAATTTACCGCACTCCAGTGTTCCAACTTGCGAACATAAAGAACTTAAATCTAAACAAAGATTAAATCCTCCAAATTATAATAATAATAACAATGACAACTAATGATTATTTTTTAACTAACTACATCATTTAAAGACTATAATATATCAAATATAAAAATGTTGAAATATAAAAAAGTGAATATAGAAAATCTAAAATAAAGAATCAAAAATGTGATTAGTAATAATAACAGCGCTAGGTTAGATTTGCTGAATTAGGCAAAAAGGCAATACTGGCTATAAACAGAAAAACTGGTTTAGTTGATAAACCTAAAACCTCGCCTGCGGCTTGTGCGTAAATATTTTTCTCGAATGCAGCAAAGTGCCAATTTGTGCACTCCATCTAATTGCGCATTTTCAGAAGGTTATCACTTTATTTAGATTTTTTCGCATTAATTAACAATTTTAATTATTCTCTTGTCTTTCTAGCGTTTTTTGTCCTGCATTTCGGCATTCTATAGTAGAGATCCTTTCCTGAAAAAAAAAAAAAAAAAAAATGTTGTGTTCTTTTGTAATGTTGGAATTCTTAACTCTAAAACAGTTTTATTGGTTGGAAACGCTCTCGAATCTTCAACCCTAGTATTAAAAGTTGTTAAAGCTTCTATTAAAAATGTATACTTAATATTTAAATTGGCGACGGTATGATATCTTTTTAACCAGATTAGATATTTAGAACTAAAACATTTATGTTTTCCTTTAGATAACGAAATATAGTAGTAGACTAGAATAGAATAGAAGAATAGAAGAAAGCTTTATTTATAAAACAAGATATTTTTTTTGTTATTTTTAACAATATAAGCCTACCCCATGGCCTCGCAGGGCCGTCAGGGGGAGGTTACGAGGCTACAAAAGTGCAGATTGTGTTTAATAAATAAATATATAAATAAATTAACAATAAAAGAAAACAAGCAAAAAAAGGAGGTACATAGTTGAATAGGGGAAAGATGAGTGTCCCACATATATTNTGCACATTGAGCATAAGGTAGCCTGTCCCTCTCGGCCCGGTCTGAAGTTTAAGGGTAAAAGTTCACCACGGGCCTTAAATACCCAACTAGCCATTCTTCTGTCAGGGATAGCAAATAGATAGGTTTTTTTTTCTAACAGTGGTATTAATTTATGATAGAGTTGGTGAAACTGAGCTTTATTTGCTTTATTAATGTTCTCCTGTCTCATTAAGTCTTTTTCTAACTGAATCGCTTGTTTAAATTTAACACTTAGTGCATTCGGTTTATCTATGAGCTCTTTAGATATGATAATATTGTGCTTAGCACTCAGTTTCACCCACTCTTTCCACCAAGAAAGATTATTTGCTACGGTTTCTTTGGCTAGAAGATTAGTGAGGCGGGTACTAGGTTGAGACAATATTTTGGTTATATAAATAGCATGCAATTCTAAGTTGTGGATAAGAACCGGAGGTAGTCCTGTTTCCAGTGATACTTGATAATTCGGAGTTACTTGAGGTAATAATAATAGACGTTTAATAAAATATCTTTGAAGCTTTTCACACTCTTCTACATGCCTGTACCCCCATACTTGTACTCCGTAGTTAATTATAGGGAGAGCAGTGGATTGAAATGTTTTAATTTTAGATTCTAAGGGACCTTTATGAGAGTTAAAGTAAGATGCCCAAACGCTATTTACTGCAAACTTAGCAGCCGTCAGCTTCTCAGCAAAATGACTTTGGAGTGACAAGTTATACTTGAGATTAATTCCTAGGTATGTGTAATTATCAACCACCTGAATCTCATCGTCTTTATAAAACCATTTTTTATTAATTTTGCCTCCCGTTCTGAATACAACAATCTTTGACTTTGTTAGGTTGACTATTAGATTCCAGGTATCACAGTATGTTGTAATTCATTGATCATTTCCCTGAGAGTGACAGGATCAGGTGCGATAAGGACTATGTCGTCACAATATAATAAAATTTTAATATTCCTCCCTTTTATACGAATGCCTCCCGACAGCGCTTCTACGATATCGTTTATAAAAAGTGAGAAAAGCAACGGGCTAAGCAAACAGCCCTGTTTTAGCCCTGTCAGGGTTTCAAAGAACTCTGTTAGGCTGCCTTCATATGATACCCCTGACTCAGTTCCAGAATACATCTCTTTGTAGTAGTAGACTATATTGTTAACAAAATTCGCTGTCAAATCGTCTTAAATTGCTGACACATTGTAAGAACAACAAACTGTGTAGTTAAGTTGGTTCAAGCATAGATACTGATGTAGTTAAATAAGGCGGTGGCCCGCGGTGGACCTATCTCTTCTCAACGCCTGTTGACAAGCCTAACCGCAAATCCAAAGTGAAGTTTCTCCCTATTGTTTCAACCCTCATCCTCCTAGTGACGTTACAGGAGTTAGGAGTGGTTTCAAGTTTTAGTCGCCTCTGGTAGGCGAGTGAGTTCCCCACAGTCTCAGACTCTCTTACTATCAGTCTGTTGTTCCCCTTCTTCTAATAAATTAGCTCTTTCGAAGTTTAAACTCAAGCAAGCTGTAAGGCTAGATATTTATCTAGCTCGATTTCCAGCCAAAAACCACCTTTTTGTCTATTTCTCCACCAAAGAGTCTTAGCTAGGGGTACCAGCATCTATCCTATACCCTGCATTTCGGCTTCTTCTTCTTTCTAATTTATACATTCTCTTATTATAATATTTTTTAGTACAAAAAAATTGACATCTTATGATTTTGGAATAATAATCTCTAAATTGGTTTGCTATTTTTCTTTAATTCAATCCTACACATGCTTAGTGTCAGACAGGGTTTCATGCTATGAATTAACTTTTTTACTGAACTGAAGAAAAAGGAATAGAAATATGTTTGTATTATCCCTGTCAGAAGTGCGATCATAATATGAAAAAAGCTCTCCCACTTCCTTTTACATCTAACTTGCAGAGCATTTCTATAACTCTAGCCTCATATCATTTTAATTATACCATATCCACCATCTACTGCCCTCCCAGTAAATTTGTTTCTCAGCACGACTTCCAATTCTTATTTTAATCCTTTGGTCCTGAATTCATAGCCGGTGGAGACTGCAGTGGGGATGTGGTGTTGTAAATCCTCATTCCCTCTTAAATATACTCTATCTTATACCAATTACATTTTTCTCTCCTGGCGAAAACACTTACTTCCTATCAGATCCTAACAAATTGCTTGACCTATTATTAGAATATTTTGTAACCTTAGCATACCATCGTCCTACTTATTCTCTATTTTGAAACCGATCCTTTGACCATAGCCCTGTTCTTTTCACGATTGATCTTGCCTCTTCCGAAATTCCTCCTAAATCTAGACCGACTGACGGGACATTGTTCCAACTCTAATTGAACAAAGTTTGGCCTTAACATTTCACTAAATAATTTGGAAAACATTAATAAAGCCATAGCTTTACTGACTGACACGATAAAAACTTCAATTGGAGACTTGGCATACCTCATGATTGCATGAAAGACCATAGGATAAGTGTACCGACTGACAAACGAACAGCAATTTCAGGAAAAGGACGTGCTATGACGGATTGTAAGACGGTATCCATTAGATAAGTGGTACTTACAATAGTATTCCTGGACTACTGAATAACTTACTGAAACGTAAGAGGGAAAATTTGCAGAGTTCACTTCAAAAATAAAAAAATACGGACAAAGATAAATCTTTATGGAACGCATATACTTTCATAAAGAGCTTATTATATCTTTATGCTCTTGGGTAAAGTCGGAAACTGAGAAGGTGGAAAAAGCCCTCATCTTGATGTAATAGGCCCTGACTATGTACATCAAATAATTTTATTAGTGCCCTTCGTTCCCTTCTATAGTTATCTCTCCCGCCAAAAGCCTTTATTCCCTCTCATGCTATTTCCACTATAAAAAAAACTATAATGAAGAAAATCCTGGCTTCAATTCCATCACACCACAAATCCTTAAAATCCTTTCAATATAATATCATCGTTTTCCTCACCACACGTCTTGAACTTCATACTATTAATAACCACACACTTATCCACAAAGTGGAAATTTGCAACCTAGTAATGACACCCAAACCTAATCTCATCACATTCCTTCGTTTTATACACCTCATAGACGATTCCTTCAACAGATTTACTCCCTGATCACCTATTCGGTTTCGTTCACACCATTCCACTATCCAACAATGTATCCACATTGTTGATCCCATTGCTTCCTTCCTAGAGACCCAAAAGTACTGTTCAGCTTATTTCTGTTCTTATAGCCTTATTTAGGTTGAAATAAAAATACGCAATTTCAGATAATATTATTATTATTAAACTGTTCGAATAATACTTATATCCTTTGACAGTTGCAATTGAACAAGCACATTCTCAATCAGGCTTAGAAACCTACAACTTTAAAATATTTTATCTACGACTTGCATTGTAAGTGGACTTTACATTGCTAATAACAAGGAGGGAAGTGTTACTTCCCTCCCTTGGGAGTAAAAAAAACAATCATACCAACAAGTAATGTTTTTTAGCTGTTTTTTTTTTTTTACTAATTTTTCGGGAAGGTTGCTTTAGGTTATCAAAGTCTTTAAATTAAAAAACAAACTAGACGTAATTAAATTAAAAACGTATATATTTAGTATAAAAATTATTTTAATAAATCAAGTAACTAAATATCAGTTTAAAGTGTTTAAATTACATGAATTGGTAGGTAAAAGTTTTAAACCTACAAACTTTAGCAATTACCCATGGCGCACTAGTCGTATAAAGGCCTCGGGAGCTAATGAAGTATTCTCCTTCGGCGGTGCCTCAGAAGAAATCTTAACTTCGAGCCGGAAAACATACTTCTCTCCCTTGTTGCGTAAATAACTATATCATATTAAATTATTATAATTATTATTGCAAAATTCTATTATTGTCTATGTCTAGACTGTTATATACATTAACTGTTATTCTAGACTTATACAGGGTGGCACAAAAGTATGGAAACCCTTGAATAACTCGTCAGAAATGCATTTTTTTGAAAAAAGTTAAATAACAAAGTTTCAGGATTTTTCCTTAGTTATTCAATGGTGACCTTGGATTTGTCCTTAAACTTGCCCTTAAGGGTTATTTAAAGGTCAACTTTGTTATTTTAAATGGGAACCCCCATTTTTTATTGCAAATTTGAAAAGAGCAGGCAATTTTATGAAAAATATGACCTTGACCACGTCCTTGAGCATGCCCTTTAAGGTTATTCTAAGATCAACATTGTTTTTCCAATGGGAAACCCTAAATTGTATTGCGGATTGCGAAATAACCAAATTTTTCCCATTAACAGTGGCCTTGACCATAGCCTACACAACGCCCTTGACCATGACCTTTAAGGTCATTTCNGCCTTGACCATAGACTATAGAACGCCCTTGACCATGACCTTTAAGGTCATTTCAACCCTTTCCCCTTCCCTTTTTTATTAATTTATTTGTTTTTAGTACTTTTATTCAATTTTTTTTTTCTTCATGGTCTTATTTCTGGTCATAGTCAAGGATGTGGTCGACCTTCAAGAAAAAAAATTGAATAAAAGAACTTAAACTAATTAATTAATGAAAAAAGGGGCGGGGTAAGGGCTGAAATGACCTTAAAGGTCATGGTCAAGGACGTTGTGCAGGCTATGGTCAAGGCCATTGATAATGGGAAAAATTTGGTTATTTCACAATCCGCAATACAAATTAGGGTTTCCCATTGGAAAAACAATTTTGACCTTAGAATGACTTTAAAGGGCATGCTCAAGGACATGGTCAGGTCATATTTTTCATAAAATTTCCTGCTCTTTTCAAATCTGCAATAAAAAATGGGGGTTCCCATTAAAAATAACAAAGTTGACCTTCAAATAACCCTGAAGGGCAAGTTTAAGGTCAAATCCAAGGTCACCATTGAATAGCTAAGGAAAAATCCTGAAACTTTTGTATTTAACTTTTTTCAAAAAAATTCATTTCTGACGAGTTGTTCAAGGGTTTCCATACTTTTGTGCCACCCTGTATACATTGACTGTTATTACATTTATATATTTAATGCCAAGGATGTTTAGCCACTGGACTACTTCTTCACGTTACTAACGCCATGTAAACAATAACATCCGCATTTCCTGTTACAATGTTAACATTTGTTAAGTTAATCAATTAAAAAATAAAGAAAATAAGTTACTATTTACTACTATAGCAATTGTTTCCTCATTAATTAGTTATAACTAGAGTTCGGATCAATATGCACTTAAAAACCTCAATATATGCATTTGAAAATTGCGAAATATGCACTTAATATATGCAACTTATCCCAAAAATATATGCACTAAAATATGCTCTTATCCCTAATATATGCACTCAAATATGCACTTATCCTAATATATGCACTCAAATATGCACTTATCTCAAATATATGCACTTAAATATGCATTTATTTCTAATATATAAACTCCATAAGGCAGCTATAAATATTGAATTGTGCTAAGTAAAGTGCATTTAGAGGGTTTAAAATACTCAAAAACATGGCATTTGAAGATTAGGCAGTAGACAACACAGGAATAACCACCAAAAATAGAGATATTGACTATATTTTAAAAACAATTAAAATTTACCATTATTTTACAATTAATTTTAAATTATTTAAATTTAGGAAACAGCAAGAAAATTTGCCTGAACTACTAAGACTTCCTCTAAATTTGTAATCTTTAAATTTCGTTTGCGGTCGAAAAGAACCTTTTTTAAACGTGAAAATGTTCACTCAACGTCGCACGACGACACTAATGTTTGTGTACTTTAGGGCAACGACGTCAGCTGGTGTCAGATATTTCGTCTCTACACTACACCACCCCTTCCAGGATTCGGATGACGTTCTCCACAGTGGTCCAGCCCAGATTACGGTGGAGAACTTCGTCCATATTTTGTCTATGTCTTTCCCTAATCGGACCCAGTTTTTCAATTATATTTGTAAGGTCCCTGAAATAAGCTTTAATAAATGCCAATCCCTGAATTAAGTCACTCTTTGCTTTTGGGATGGCCAAATTTGCCGAATCGCCAAAGCCCTCTATATGACCTTAATGTAATACTCTAATGCACGTGTTGTGCATTCATTTGGTTAACAAAGTTATTTTAATCTGATAATAAGGGTAGCACTCTATAAATAGTCAGCGGTAGCTTTGTCCAGGATTAAGTCAAAAAACAAGAAAACAAGCCTTCTTAGGGTATTAACCAGTAGATAGTGACTGGTAAACCCCTGTCCTGGCGGAAGCTTAAGACAGGGAGTACGTGCACCATTACACAGTGAATGACTTCTAATCCACAAAAGGTTTTGGTACTTAGATAATATTATGTTTGACTAAAATAAAAACATATAAAATATGCACTTCAGTTTAAATTTTTTCACAAAAAGTAGAATATTTATGCGAATATATGCAATAATATGCACTTATGCAGGAAACATGCAATTATATGCAATAATTCCCGAAATATGCAAAATATGCAATTTTAAATTTGAATATAAAGTGGCCTAGTGCCTTCCAAACATCATAATTCGTAAAGAAAAATCACTTTTAAAAAATCCAAACTCTACTTATATCTATACATTTTAGAATGGAACTTATAATAATACATAAATCAATCTATGGAATTTATCTTAAAGGATTAACATAAATGGTTTATCGTTAGTTTATTATCAGAAAAGCTTTCAGGCCATCATCATGTTACTTTATTTCTTCCGCAATCGGCACTGATAATATATTTATGCAGAAAGGATAATATTATTATGCAGAAGCCTTATGGATGCAGAAAGCTGTTCGATAATAAACGAATGATAATAAAGATAATTTTTGTTATTCCTTTATATAACGTTATATTATTAAATTTATAAAATGTTTGATAAAAATTATTCTAAAAAAACTTAAAGCAACAGTTAAAATGCTAATTTGTTTAGAGGAAAAAAAAAAAAGCTAAGGTCTCTTTTCTCTCTTATTAATTGAAGCCATTCTTTGAGAGACTAATTTAAGATTAGCAGTTCCACCAAGACTTAGTAAATATTTGATCGTTTTAGCTCCCTGAAATTTTCATCGTTATAGCGACAGCTGTTATTTTAAACTGAATAGAGAAACTTGACTGGAAAATAAGACTTCATCTCTTTTTCTTTAGCTCTGAAAAACTTAAGTTCCTTAATTTTTGTTTTAGTTTTTGATTCTTTTCAAAAACACTTTTTTCATTACTTTATGTAAAAGTTGACTTATTTTTACTAGTCGTAACCAGAAAAAAGCCATAAAAAGCTTTTTTAAAGCAAAGTTATAAAACACTTTTAAAATGACTTTTATCTTTATTCTTGAAATATGTATTAGAGTGCTATATTAGTTTTTATACAACTCTTTTTACACATAAGCACTTTAATTAAACTGAATTACCCATTAATGGATAAAGATAACATATGTAATTAATTATTTTTATAGGTTAAGTTAATAAGCAACATCGATACATGTTTTTTTTTTTTTTTTTTTTTTTTTTTTTTTTTTTTTTTTTGAGGGGAAAAATACATTAAGAAGTATCATCTCAAAGTCTTTAAATTAAAAAACAAACTAGACGTAATTAAATTAAAAACGTATATATTTAGTATAAGAATTGTTATTTTAATAAATCAAGTANTATTGAGGGGAAAAATACATTAAGAAGTATCATCTAATTTTTACATTTTGTTGATTGTTATTGTACAATATAATAGATTGGCAGATTGACTTGGTAGTCAATAAAATAAATCTAGCAATCTATCAGATTTTTTTTTATTGACTTATTTGTCATTAAATACAAATTTGAGAAAATTGTTTGTAAGCCGTTTTGAACTTAATACTTGAAGCATCTTCTTCCTTTTAAACCTGTTATGGGTTTGGCTGCATTTGCAAACTAATGTGACGGAAGCGGAGTTGCAGCAGCTACCCAACGACAAATTTATGCTTTCAGGCTCTCACAGTAATCAGACGTCCTACAACAAGGGAACTTAGTAGCAGCGCCGCTTGGTAACCTACTTGGTTTTAGACTTGTTAATATACAATCCAAATCTGCTAACTTGGATTATGCGGCGAATGATATTTCCACTTGTGGCTGTCATTTCTCGCTATATTATCAATGCCATTTGCATAAAGTTGTATATTCTAGACATTGATTTAATATACCTAGTGTATGCAAGTGTTTTGATTTGATATAATATAGTGTAGTTGTCTCTCTCTAATAAATGTTGGCAGAGACAGCAGGTAAACCTGCCTCAATCCTTCACTTACGAGGATGGCTGTCAGCTTTGTAAATTTTGCTTTTACTTAATATTGTGATCCACCACTCTAAGTCGATCAGATTAAATGGCGGATTAAATCTGCAATTGTTTGTAAACGTTCATTCCTGTCTACTTTGTCGTGCAATTTTATTGAAATTAGATTAGTCTCACTTTAATTTAATACAATCCATGCAAATTTTCTGTGCTTTATTGCAATGTTTGTCCCATTAGGTGTTAGAAAACTAAGTTCATTAACAACCGGTATAATATTTATAGACGTATGTTCCCGTTTCCTTTTTGTTTAATCAAGGCAGACACGTGACGATTTTTCTCATCCTATTTTCCCCAGTAATCCTACTACTCATACATTATCTTATTGATACTACTACTTGCAACAGTATTGTATGTTTACTATGTGTATATATTCCTGCTACCCAATGAACCTTTGTACAAACCTTTTGTTCAGGTATGCTAGTACTTCTTGAACAAATAGCAATCTTGTTAACATTGATTATTTGGAGTTTAACTAGTTGATTATATTTGGTTAACCGGTAGTCTTGTGTCGATTTTAACTAAAGGTTGGGTAAAATATAGCAATAAACGTGAAGTGGTTTAGTTGGCTTAACTGACCTGATCCCTGCTCCTGCTAGGCATTGTTATTACCAAAGTTGCTTGAAGTAGACATATTCATCTTAATCATAATAACATGAAAATCTCTAGTTTCTAGAACTGTTGCTAACCCTGATTTATTAGGCACCCCAAGACCTTATTGCTACAATATTCATAATGTACTAAGACGTTAGAGTGCCTCTTTGTCACATTTCTAGTGATAAACTGGGTCTGAGACCTAGGGGTTGTAGAAAGGGATAGTCTGTATGACGTGCTCAGTGCTCACATTGTCCGCTCTCCTGAATATTTTAACAACTATTTATCATTTAGATTGACTGCAGCTTTATAAACTAAATAGCATTTTCAGCGCTTACCACGAACCACCTAAATATTAACTCTGACCTTAAATCCAAGTATTTAATGTTTTTTGTTCTTACGAAAATTACTTGAGATTTTGAACATAATACTTACGTAGAAGTTGAAAACCCACTTAAATATGCATGGACGTAACATTCCAAGACAAAATAAATTCTCACATACAGAAATTAACGGGCCAAGAGGATAAAAATCCCTCGATCATTTTCCCATCAAACGTTTCTAAAACTTTGTCTGACCACGTAATTTTTATTGCTTCTTTTGTTAACCAACCGTAATAATTTTTTTTTTTTTTTCCATTTTTCCTGAAACCCCTTTTAGTTTGTAGGGCTTAGAGACATCTTATCAAAATATTATAGATGAAATAGTGGAACTCCAACTTTCTTTATTCTATTTATATTTTGGAGTTTATTAATTATTATTTAATCTTGGTTATATATCAATTTTTTTTAAAAAAAAAAAGAAAGCTGGAGTGATTGGGTCGATTAGGACTTAAAACATTCTCACGGTTGCGGTATTTCAATATTTCTTGGGTCGTTTTCAAGCAAAAATAATAACTCATTTAATTATTACAATTCCTTATTTTAGTTATTAAAATGGGAATGACTCATGAAGGGTTTGAAGTAACGAAAAAGGCACGATTAAAGCTACTCAAGATTTAAAAACTACAAGGTTTAATGTACTAACTTTTCCATAAAAGAATGCTTTATATGCCATTGCGCAATTAAATTTATTTAATAGTTAATTACCCTTTATAAGTATATTTGTAAAAAACTAAGGATTTATTTTGATAATCTATTGGGTACTATACATATAATAGTTAAAAAAATCTCAGGGAAGTACTTGCCTCAAGTACTTTTTAGGGTTTTGTAGATGAATTAGCATACCCGTTATGTAATTATGATTTTTTTGTCTTCGATCCCAAGGGTTCCGGGTTCGATCCCCCGGAGGGTCACAATGTTTTTTTATCGGTATAAACGAAGAGATAAATTACATTTTTCAGGAAATTTTCATCGCCGCACCATAAGGCATAACTATGAATTATTTGAAAATTTTAGGAACGGCCATTATATAAAGTTTGGGGGGGATGTCTTTTTTGGTATATTTTAACTTATAAAAACATTAAAGAATAAAAAATTAAAAAAAGCAAATCAGTAAAACTTGCCTAAGATGGTAGGCCTCGGTTCCAGAAAAAAATCCATCTTAACAGATTTCCACCTTATACAGGGTGTTTTACTTAGAAAAAAAACTCCGTTCCGAGAAAAAGTTTCTACCTTTGCAGGTTTCCAGCTTACACGTGTTCCACCTTGGACAAGTTTTACTGTATATATTTGTGTCCTACTCTTCAGCAGCTTTCATTTGATACCCAACTCAAATTTTAAAAAAAATATAATTTTGGGCGCCCCATAAATTTTTGCGCACAAAATTGGTAATTTTGAAAAACCTTTGAATGAACTCCCGAAAATATCATCGCCATATATAAGGTATTAGCATTAATTATTTCGAAATTTTAGCACCAGCCGATCTATAGTGGTTGGGGGGGGGATTTTTTTGGGTATATTTTGATTTTTTCCCCGTATAAGAAATGCAAAATTTGAAAAAACATATATATATTTGTGTCCTACACTTCAGCAGCTTTCATTTGATACCCAACTCAAATTTAAAAAAAAAAAAATTTTGGCCCCCCCCCCAATTTTTGTGCCCAAAATTGGCAATTTTTAAAAATTTGGGATCAACTCCCGGAATTTTCATCGCCCAACAATACGGCATTAGCATGAATTATTTCGAAATTTTAGCACCAGCCGATCTATAGTGGTTGGGGGGGGGGGGGATTTTTTTGGGTATATTTTGATTTTTTCCCCGTATAAGAAATGCAAAATTTAAAAATGTATTTAGATATTTGTTACCTACTATTGATACCCCACTCGAAAATTAAAAAAAATCTAAATTTTTGACTTTACCGCATATTTTCGAATTGCGCATGCGCAAATCTAATTATGGACTTCTGTATATTTTTCCTGTGGTTGGGTCAAAAAGTTGCACCAGCGTTTTAAATTTCGGCACTTTCGCTTGAACGGTTCGGGCCCTATGAACCAAAGAGCGACGGACGGACGGACACATCACCCTCGGCATAAGGGTTTTGAGTAGTATCTACAAAACCCTAAAAATCACATTCCACACAAATTTCATGATAAGCTATATGTAAACCCCTTTGGGTCGTTTTAAAGCTTTTGCACCAGATTCCTAGAATTTACATCTCTTTATCTCTAATCTAATACATAATTCACATATTTAAATTACTCTAGCAAATAACATATTAAAATTTATTTGTTTGATATAATCCTCGAGAGAATTTGAGTGTTGTGAAAAAATAAAAAAATAATTTTATTTTACTACGTTTTTGTTAGCTTGCTTTCTTGTTTGTTTGTTTGTTTATCCAGTACAAATCTTGCAATCGATTTTCAACTAACTTCCCGAGTAGCTACACATTTGAAACTTTTAGAATAGCTCAGAACACGATGACAATACATTATTTTAATACTTTTAGCCATATTTCAGCAATATTTAATTCGTTTTCAGCAAATTTTGCTGTATGGAAAGTTATTTCGGAAAAAATCCACAAGTTATTTTATTTGTTTTGACATATCCCATTTTTACGATCTTCATTTGACAGGTTTCAAATTTATGACGGAAAATTTAAAAACGTAGTATTTAAAAAGTTCTTTTTATCTTGCAATGATTTAGAACGCAACCAAGCGCAGTTTATGTGCATCATGAAATATTTTCTTGTTAATATTTCTTCTAATAATTACATAATTCTTGTTTGTCTTTTTGTCAATTTTAGTTTTAGCTTTTTTAAAGGTTAGGTTGACATTACGTAGATATTAAGTTTGATGGTATGTCCCCTTGCTAGAAGGTGTATCACATCAAAGTATATGTGTCTCATGAGAATCGTTTTGCCAGGGTTTCACAACATTGTTGAAGGGTTTGTAGGGAAGTATTTCAAGGAGCTGGAAAGCCCTTATACAGGACAGGATGGGCCGAGTGTGTCCAGACTTCGCGTCCTAGAACCAATGTGTTTACAGAGGACCGTTCCATATCCTGCTGCTGAAACCTCCCTTCTACCCAAGCGTATGTAAACATGAGAGGGGGTGGTTTTTCTTTCTCTGTCCTATTTACACTTAAATATCACTTCCATCTTACTCAAGGGGGTTGTTCCTGTAAACACATTCCTTACGTAATCTCTTTCCTTCCTTACTCAGGATACATTTCCTTCAAAATTTTATTTACTTGATAAAATCTGTTTCAAATATACACTACAAATATATACGATTATATATATATATATATATATATCGATAGTTATGATGGATACACCAGTAGTTGAAATAAACTTTATTTTTTAAAACTTCCCTAACATAGTAGATTATCACTAGAGTTCGGATCAATATGCACTTAAAAACCTCAATATATCCATTTGAAAATTGCGAAATATGCACATAATATATGCAACTTATCCCAAAATATATGCACTAAAATATGCACTTATCCCTAATATATTCACTTACTCCTAATATAGGTATGCACTTAAATATGCATTTATTCCTAATATATAAACTCCAATAGGCAGCTATAATAAATAAATGATTAGTGCTAAGTAAAGTGCATTTAGAGGGTTTAAAATAATTAAAAACCTGGCATTTGAAGATTAGGCAGTAGAATACAGAATACACAAGAATAACCCCCCAAAAATAGAGATATTGACTATATTAAAAAAACAAACAAAAAAAAACCAAAAAAAAACCTAATTTTGCAATTAATTTTTAGCAAATTATTTAAATTGAGGAAACAGCAAGAAAATTTGTCTGAACTACTAAGACTTCCTCTACATTTGTAATCTTAAAATTTCGTCTGCGGTCGGAAAGAACCATTTTTAAACGTGAAAACGTTCTCTCGACGTCGCACGACACTACTAGATAAAGTTCTCTCATGATATGCACTTATGCCGGAAATATGCAATGATGCCCGAAATATGCAAAATATGCAATTTTAAATTTGAATTTAAAGTGACCTAGTGCATTGCAAACATCATAATTCGTAAAGATAAATCCCTTGGGGAAATAAAAAAAAAAAAATGCAAATATGCAAAATCCGAACTCTAATTATCACTATTATTCCGAACCATATCAGTTCAATAACAGGAGTTTCCGTCATTCACCAAGCATTTAACTGCACAATAGTTAAGGTTGTACAATTTTATAGAATGTCAGTAGAGTAGATTGAATGGGTTGTGGAATTAAGATGTTTTTGGCTATGGGCCGTATAACACTTCTGTGTTTATATTTTCTGTTATAGCATTAACATTCTACATAAAATATCGACTCGTATGGCTTTAAGGGTTTCTCGCAGTGTAAGATGTTTGAAAAAATAAGGCCATAATATAATATTAGAGACTCTGAATATTATAAGTATATTTAAATGAATAAGGTAATTGCTATGGATAAGAAGTATTCACATAGAAACGTGTCTATATAGTTTATTCAAATATGTCATAACACCAATGATGATTAACAAAGACACTTAATAGGTACCAGGTTGCTAATAAAAAAAAAAAAAAAAAAAAAAAAATGTTTTATATTATTTCAAATTTTGAGTTTATAGTTAAAGATTTATGGTTGTAGGAGGAAGGAAACATAACTGTTCTCTACCTTACCGGCATACTAATATTAAATATTATAAAATAAATCACTTCACAAAAACCTATATTCCTACACAAATACTTCTGCATATATCAGGTTGAAATTTTACATGCCTGTTTCAATTGTACTTTAGACGATGTGAATGAAGTTGTATTTAAATCATTACGTTAGAACGTAAGATATCTGAAAATGTTGTTTTCTTTTATTTTGGTCCGCTTTAATAAATTTTGCGATCTTTATCACTTCATAGCATTGTTGTTGTTAGTTTTACAAAAAAAAAAAAATATATATATAAAATTTGATTGTGTCATTGAATAAATGAAGTTGGGATTTTTTCTCGTCCTATATTTCAAATGATACATTTGAAGTTTTTACATTGAAGCATTGCGTGTGAACGCTTGGGCGGATAACGTTGTCCAACGAACTCATCCTGGGCATTGGTCAAATGAACACCAAAATTTCAACCAAATTTCAACTAACCCGGTCATCTTTTACTCAAGTTATCGTCAGCAGTCGATTTCGCGACGGTTGGTTTTGTGATGGTCGTTTTTTTCGGATTCACTCCCGGGCTAAGGAACTTCGTTTCAAAAACCAAACTATTATTTATTTTTGACTTACCATTTCTAGGAGACTCGAATTTTCTTTTCTAGAGATCTTTTAACACGTTTTCTCATACCTTTTATCTTTCTTCTCGATATTTTTTATTCTTGATCCCTGTTCTGACTTACTATTTGTTTTCGAATACAGCAATTTAGTTTCTCTGTAAAAGTAAATGTGTGGATAAGAGTGAGACGATGGCGTTTTCACCAGGAAAAATTGGTAGGAAGAAAGTGTGTTTATTTCACGTGTCTTCTAACTCCGTGACAAAGAGCTAAGTAACTGGATAACTGACTATATGCTAGACCAAGACTTGAGTCACGAGGCACGTTTTCTTTATTGTACCCAAGATAATGGCCAAATTCTGCTCTATATCCTCTGTACAGATATAAGGGCCCATTCCGTTTTTCGTCTTGCAACCTCTTAAAACTATAGATGCAACCATCATATTGTCCGATCTGGCAATTTATTGTGCCATCAAAGTCAAATTATTTATATATGTCATTTTTTAAACATGACCTTTTTCGTCGTCTGTACTGCATCAAATATCGAATGTATATACCTCGATTATTATATATTTCAACTAATTTTCATTCATGTCAATAATTACCGTTTTTTATGTATGTGAGTAGGCACATACATTATTTATTTCCTACAAAGTTTAGGCGTTCAGATCAATAATCAAATTTACAATATGTTCTGTTGTAGTAAATTAACCTTTTTTACTTTCTCATGTGCGTAGTATATAAAAAGAAAATTATTGGGATGGCTTGCAATTTTTTTTGTAAGATTCTGATAATGAATTCAGACGTTTTAAGGTAGTCCAAAAAAGTGTTATATTTTGTAAGTCTGGAGCCTTAACTATACTGGGCCGATTATAATAAAATTTGGCATGCATGTTCAAAAACATTATATCTACCCCGAGGAAAAATCGAGAAATTAATTAATTTTTTCCGTGGTAGGCTGTGAAATAGTAACTTTAGAGCCTAGAAAACAAAGCTAAAATCAATTTTTTCATTACGTGGACTTAAAAAATCTTTTCATTACTCCTGGCAGTAAAGAAAAAGATTTTTACGTCCTAGGACGCAAAAAAAATTTATTGTACTACAAGAACTTGTCAAAACTTCCGTAGGAGCGCTGATTTCTTAATAATGTGGCTCTTAGTACGATTGAATTCCGCTAGATGGCAGTGCGTTTTATTTATCTTTTCTTATAGTGTAACCTCTTTTTAAGGTTTCTTTTTTTTAATCTTAAGTTTAAACTAATATTTGTTATTATTATATTGATTATTGATTAATATTTTATGTTTTTTATTGTCATGCATATGCTTATATTAAAATAGCATATGCTACACGACTGTGAAGTGTTTTTTCTTTACCTTGGAAATATTTCCTGTCTCGCTGCGCTCGACAGTAAATGTAATTGCCGCGGTAAAGAAAAAACTCACTTCTCAGCCTAGTAACATAATATACTATTAGCTCAAATATACTTGAGGGCTCTACTCCCCATCAACTTGATGAAATAGTCTGCCAATTAATGTGGCACATAACTTTCTCATACCCTGTGTCACACTTGCTAATTTATTGATGTTTTTGCAACCCAATATAATCTAATTTTATTTAATTGTTCCCCTTTACTTTAAAAAAAAAATAGTTTCGTTTTAATACACAATAAAAGTATACATTTATTCATATTTAATTTGCGCAGGTGGTTGAAATTATATTTTGGGTCTATCAGCGTGCTACTTTCGACAAATCATGTAATTATTCTAAAAACGGATGAGTACTTTTGAAGATATAGGTCTAAATAAATGTATGTTTGGGCGCGAGTTGAAGAGAAACAAATGCGCGCATAAGATTGAAAATTATGAAAGAAAAAAATTAGACAAAGAGACGCGAGACCGAAAATGTTTCTTGGTACCTGTAACGGATTTCTGTCTTGGAAACAAAGATGATAGCCGTTCACGTCTTTACATTAAACGAAGCAACACCTTCCAGTCAGTTAAGAAAATAGTATACATGGTCACAAATAACCTTACCTATTACAAATCATTATTAAAAAAAAAAAAAAAAAAAAAAAAAAAAAAAAAAAAAAAAACTCTTTTGTACACCACAAGTTTAAGTTTGATACTTTGTTTACAGAAGCCTACTCTCTCAACCAATAAATATTGGTGGTTGCAACCTTCGGTAAGGTCGGAAGTATAATTTATCGAAAACAGTTCCAAAAACCTATTGCTCGAAAACATTTGTTTGAGGTAGTAGTAGTAGTAGTAGTCTAGTACTTCCTACTAGAACAGGTAGGACGAACCACTTGTTCGAACCTTGCAATTAGGCCTTCACTTACACCCCGCGGTGGAGAGTTGCAGCCACTTCACACATCATACATATGTACATTGTACCGCCGAAGCGAGTATGATGTGATCAGTAGTGAGCCATATAAATCAGAGTGTTACGCCGAGGAATCGAACCCCATCTCGTTCCACTCATGATTCAGTGATAGCCGAGCAGAGGTGGTTTTACCACCACGGCTACGCTACCTCCCCGAACCATCGAAAACAGTTCCAAAAACCTATTGCTCGAAAACATTTGTTTGAGGTAACTAGGTAACTATTTTTACTTCTTAAATATACTTATGAAGTATATTTATAATACAGGAAATAAATGTTTGTTAAATGCTATCTTAAAATTTACTGCACATAATGGCTTCTAGATATGAAAATACATATTGTATTAGTCAAGTTGTGTTACTATATGCTGACCTAGTTATTTTATTGTTGTTTTATCCATTAAATCATCTCAGTCCATTTCTTGGACAAATTACTTCCTTCTGTCTCGCCAATATACCAACTACCTACCTCTTATATTATGTAGTATCATTTATATGTTCCACACGTGTCCTAACCATAGGTAGACACGTGTGTGCCTCACAACTCCCTCTTCGTTACTAGGGTTTCTATATCCCGGTTAATAATGTTGAAAAACAAGGACCCTTGACTCTGAAATATAGCGGTGGTGTTGATAAATAAAGCAGGCTAAGGGTCTTCAGTATCCTTCCCTTATTTATATCAGCACGTAATTCTTACCTTTTCAATTATTAACGTTTTTTGTTCTTCTACTGCACTATTTCTAACGTTCTTGTGAAAAACGAAAGAAGAAAGAAACAAGATTACTTGGATTGTTTAGTAAAGTTATTTGAAAGATAGTTAAATTAAAACAAAATTTGTATAAAAGAAAGATAGAAACTTTGACTTTGCTTTTGAGTACTTTTTTAATATTAATATTAATTAATTAATTTTTAATAATATTTAATTAATATAAATACCTTTGAATTGCACAGAGAAACACACGTAAAACAAAAACTGTAAAAATAATTTTTCACTAATGGTTAATTACATATTCGGTATTACGAAGGAGCCGCCATGTTCTCCACTCTCCTTACCAAATATAATATTAAACAAGTTCTTGGTGAATTGAAACTTTCAGAATTAAAAATAGACTGCCAATATTTGTGCCACATGGCTTCCTAGCATCCTGTCATTTACTTTATTGTTATGTATATTGCTTATTTTGTAAAAACTTTTTATAGTTATAGCGATCTTTAACACTTCATAGCGGTGTCTCTGTTGGTTTACTAAAAAATTGTATTTGAAAAAAATGTTTGTCTCATTGAATTGATGAAGTTTAATTTTTTTCCTGACCTAAAATTCCAAATTTAAATTTTAAGTTCACGTTGCGTGTGAACGATTGGACGGATAATGATGTCTAAAGAAGTCGTTCTGAACATTGGCAAAATTAACATGTCTACCAAATTTCATCAAAATCAGCCGACCTTTACTCAAGTTATCGTCACACGTTTTATAATTCGAGGACACATAGACCGTCAGACAGACAGACACGAGACCAAAAATGTTTCCTGATGTCTGAAACGGTTTAATGTTTAGGAATTTTTAAAATCGGAGACATAAAAGTTTTTCGTTTTGAAAAGTGAACACAATGCTTCCGTTACCTTCAGTAACCTCTGAAGCAAAAAGAAAACTAAAGACAATCTGAATGAAAACAATGTGAACCTTCCTAAATTCGATTAAAATTCCCAAAGTTAAGGGTTTTTTTTTATTCTTTGAGGCCACTTTGAACCCATAACCTTGTGATTGGTTCGAAGTTGCATGTACTACCACGGAACAAAAAATTTTGTTGACGCTTCGAGCCGCAATTGTCTATTTTAGATAATTTGTAATACATTATTTATTCTTTTATATGAGAAAAAAACTTTTGATGAATGTACATATTTTATCAATACATTTACGAGATGTAATCCCATTAGAGTGAAATGTTTTCCATTCAACTCGTCTAACAGTCTTTGCTGAAAATATTTTACAATTAAAGACAGAAATAAAACAAAATACACTGCCAATTAGAGTGGCACATAACTTCATCGTGTCCTATCACGTATACTTTAATGATTTTAGGCTTTTAAAATCCATAATTATCTAATCTATTTAATTTCCCTCCGAATTGTCTCGAAGGCCTTAGGCCCGCTGTGCTATGGAAGTGTTATAGGTCAAATAGAGAGGTGGGGAAACCAAGCCACCTCCTATTCCCCTCGTCTATCTTCCTCCCTGCATTCTCTCCATAATAATTAATTATTTACGCAACAAGGGAGAGACGTATGTTTTCCTGCTCGAGGTTAAGTTTTCTCCTGAGGCACCGCCGAAGGAGAAAACTTGATTAGCTCCCGAGGCCTTATGGCCGAGCGAGATAAATTAGTTAGCCCCCGAGGCTTGCCGAGGGAGATAACTGTAGTATTAGCTCTCGAGGCTTGCCGATAATTTTACTTTTCTAACTTGGCCAGCACTATTATGTCCACCCATGTTTAACACAAGGTTTAATTTGTGCGTTAAATATGGGTAACTGTAAATAGATAAACTGTAAATATGTGTATTAACTAACTAAAAAAAAACCCTTACTATTTTTACAAATTCTATATGTGATACATCTACAACAAATTCAGGCTGTGTAATTATAATTTATATGGGCATTAAACACAGTTTTTTTTTTTATTGTATTATTATATAATATAAATTTGTAACCATCTCTCTTTCGTTGAGTAAGTAACACTTTTATTATTTTAGTTTTTGTTTCTTTCATATAAAGCTCTTGACTTGTGTAAAGGAAGAATTGAAAATTGATATTATTATTCTTTGCGGTACATTGTTGATTGTGAGTAAAAAATGAAGCTATTGTTAATGCTCTCACTATGCCGTCGGAAACTACACTCCAGAGTTATTAAGCATAGAGTCATAAGGTAGAAAAGGTGAGGCATGAGAAACCAGTATGACATGGTTTTTAGTTTAAAGGAAGAATATGCAAGAGCTCGGGATCTGAGGCCCTCCATTCTAGATCTGTAAGCCTTAAACATTCAACCCATTCACTCCTGATATATGCTTTTTACCCTTTTTTCCATATTCAGACGAATAGTTTCTATGGAAAAATTCATATCCTTTATATGTATGTCAGTTTTCATCACATACGTAAGCTTACACTTCATCACTTCTCTTCCCATTCAACCTTCGCTCCCCTCGATTTGTTGGTTCAAAATGGAATATTGAACAGGATTGATTTAAATCAATCTATATGAATTATTGTTACTATTTAGTTAGGAATATGGGTCGATTTAACCAGAGAATAATAGTCCAGGAGATAGCGTGCAAAAAAGTGTCTGACTAACATCAAGCTAGAATTTTGCATACAAGTCAATCTTTTAGCGCCTTTTAAGAATATGTGGTTGGCTAAGTTCGTCTGCGGGACATAGCTTGGCAATAGGCGTTTGAAAAAAACAAACCAGCGGAGAGCGGCCATGTCTCACCAAAAATGGTGGACAATGTGATTTTCGTGATCCTGAGTACAAAATTAGTTAGTAGACCAAAAATCAAGTTGATGTTAGTTCGTCCCTTGACAAGCGAAAACGTTTATTTTTAGTAATATTTGAATAACTAACCTATCAAGTGTGAAAATAACATCGACTTGATTTTTGGTCTACTAACTAATTCTGTACTCAGGATCATGAAAATCACATTGTCCACCATTTTTTGTGAGACATGGCCGCTCTCCACCGGTTTGTTTTTTTCGAACGCCTATTGTCAAGCAATGTCCCGCAGACGAACTTAGCCGACCACATATTCTTAAAAGGCGCAAAAAGATTGACTTGTATGCAAAATTCTAGCTTGATGTTAGTCAGACATTTTTTTGCACGCTATCTCCTGGACTATAATATATTTACCGCTTTTTATACTTTATAAAAAAAAATACTCTGCTGGATATGCTCTATAAAAACCAACTGTTCTCTTTAGAGTTAAATTCATCAGTGTTTGTACGTCTAGAAGATCTGGAAGTCTAAAATTTGTTTATTTATTAAAGTTGACCCTTTAGTCAGGCTAGTATTAGTAGCTGATCAAATTTACCCAACATTATTATCATACTTGGCTTAGTCGATATACGAAGGAAAGTAAAACATAAATTAGATCGCATAACTTTTATTCAATTCATGTCTTGAATAATAAGCCGAATCAAATTTCTAGATATAAGAGATGGTTTGATTTCTAGATTTGTTCTTATATATAGGCATATTTATGATCTGGGATAATAAAATATAAGTCCCTTTTCTTTTATTCTTGCTTTGTAAAATAAAGGGATAATTATTTACATATCCTTTTAAAGCCACCTATTGTATTTGTTAAGTCCTCTTCTCAAGCAGTAAAATTGAATTTTCATATATTATATATTAAATAATTATTCTTTATAATCGTGATATTTGATCAAATGTTAAAGTGTTCAGCAATAATATGATCATCAATTTTGTCTAATACAATAATCCCTGGTGAAGAAACAATAATTATCTTCAAATAAAACAAATGAATATAACGCCTCTTTTAATATTAATTATCTCTTGTAGCGAAGCACGGGTATCCAGCTAGTCTTTTATATATTTAACCGATCAGCAGTAATTTATTTATTTTAATAAAACGGAAATAAACAATGATTTGCTAAAGTGACATAATTTTTAGGACTGAGTCCAAGCTTAATCAAATTCGAACTTAAAATTTGTATACTTACTTACTCCTTGGCAGCAGCCCATGCAGGGCCCTAGCCGCCATAACAACTCTTCGCCAATCCTCTCTATCTTGCGCACGTCTCCTCCAAGAGCGCACGCCCAGCCTTCTCAGGTCATCTTGGACATCCTCAAGCCACCTCAATCTTGGTTTTCCTCTTCTTCTTTCGTCGCCTGGTCTTCACCCCGATTTTTACAATCTCTTCAGCATTAATCCCTCTTCTTCTCAACAGCATGTATTTTGTTTTTTGGGCATTGATCTTTAATCCCATTTCCCCGGCTGCATCCCGAAGTGTGATATAAGTTTCTTCCATCGTCTAGCTAGTAGATCGATATCGTCAGCAAACGCGAGCTTTTGGGTCACCCTGTTATAAATACTGCCTCTAAGATTATAATATATGCAACGTTCTAGCATGCTTTTCTCATGGCCCTCTTCAGTGCCAGGTTAAACAATGTGGTCAATACCACGTCTCCTTAACACAAACATTGCTTTATTTCAATTAGTTTGAAAGTTCCCCCTCTACTTTTACTCTGCTTTTAGTATCAGTTAGGAGGGTCATTCTCACAAGTCGAATGAGTTTTCTGGGAACTCCAAAGGTCCTCATAGCTTCCAAAAGCGACCCCCTCTTAATTGAATTATATGCTTGTTGGAAGTGGATGAAGGGCTCATGTAGATCTACGTTATACTCGAAACACTTCTCCATCGATTGTCTTAAAGCAAAGATTTGATCACTTGTTGACCTTCCTGCTCGAAATCTACTCTGGTATTCTCCAAGCATCAGTATCCAACTTCAGTATCCTAGAAAATTCTTTAAAGAGGGTATTTAAGAGCGTAATGCCTCTTACTGCACTCTGTCTTGTCACCTTTTTTTATGTAGGGACAGATGAAACCTACTGACCACTCCACTGGCATCCTTTTTATCGTTCAAATCTCCTGTAAAAGCTCCTTTACTCTTCCTATTAGTTGCTCCTCTCCGTACAACCATAATTCCGAAGGAATATTATCCTGCCTTGGGGCTTTATTATTTTTCAGGGCCACCAATTCCAGTTCCAACTTCCTCTTCACTATAGGCGGTGTACATGCATTCTCCGCTACCTGTTCTTCAACATCCTCAAATTCCTCTGAAGCTTGGCTCTCTATGTCTTCTACTTCTAGTAGTTCCTGAAAGTACTCAGCCCATCTATCCAGTATTATCCCACTATCTCCAATAAGGTTTCCTTCCTTGTCCTTGCAATACTGGTTTCGAGGCTGGAGCCCTCTCCTTTGCTCTCTTGTTTCCCCTCTATCCCTTAGCGTCTCAATCTTCTTAATTTTTTTCCTTCTCAAACTTTCTTTTTCTACCTGAAAAGTTTGTTGGCTCTTCTTATTTTCTCCTCATAGTCGTGCATTCTTCTCCTTGTATTTCTCTGGAGCATCCTTTCTCTTGCTTTTTTTCTTTTCCGGACAGCTTCTTCACATTCCTCGTCGCACCAGTCCTCTAGTCTTCTCCTCTCTACTCGCCCGATTTCACTACTTGCTGCTTCCTTGACAGCCTCCTTTATGCAATTCCATTTTTCTTCGGTGGAATTTTGTGGCCATTCTTCCTTACTTCTGTCCAAATTAAAATTTGTATACTAAGATAAAAAAAAACTAAAATAATGATTATACAATAAAAAAAATAGTCTGCCAATTAGTGTGCTTAAGAACTTCCTCACATTCGTTTTACAAAGCATTACAGTCTACTCTATTTAATTGTTCCC
Source organism: Gerris buenoi (assembly GCA_001010745.2). Classification (NCBI taxonomy): domain Eukaryota; kingdom Metazoa; phylum Arthropoda; class Insecta; order Hemiptera; family Gerridae; genus Gerris; species Gerris buenoi. The sequence goes on from KZ652116.1 coordinate 152,273, forward strand.
GCCTTTTATTCTAAGGTTATACAAATTATTATAATTTTTCAATCAATTTAGCAAAATGTATAAAGAGTAAAAGGTTGTAATTAATATGGAATCATCAAGGTCAGTCTGCCTCTCAATTTTTGTGAACCAACATATCTTAAAAACGAGTGGTCCAATGTTAATGCAATTAGAAGGTAGGTCATAATTTGCTCATTGTTGGTCCGAAATTAGTTTCAACCTACTGTGCCTGTTTTTTTCTCTTCCACATAGGCACAAACGTACATTTCTTACACCTAAATATTTTCAGAAGTACCCATCCGATTTTTATGAAATTTCGATGGTTTGTCGAAAGTAGACCGCAAATGGCCTGCGCTCAATATGTATTGATAAATTCATACTTTTATTTGTATAATACAAACAAATTGTATAGTTTATTTAAAAAATAAAAAAAATAAAATAAAATAAATAAAATAAGGGAAGAAATAAATAAATTAGACAATATTAAAAAAGTTACTTGTTATCATTGAGCTTACCGAAGTATGTGCATGTGTAGCAACCAAGCTATGTGATGGTTTTTTATGTCTCCAATTTCGAATATTTCATGACAGAAATCTGTTTCTGATATCAGGGAATTATATGTGTTTAACTATTTTTTATTTATTTTAAAATACTTATTTATTAATTTTAGGATTTGTGTTTCTTTTGTATTTGTTAACCAATTTCGGTGGTTTTTACCTGTACGAACCAACGTTTTTCAAAATCAGAAATAAAATAAAAGAGTAAAATTTTATTAAAAATTCAACATTATTTCCATAAGAATGAGTTGGTATAATTGGAAAAATACTGATAAAATTAAAGTCTGCTTAGAAAATTGAGGTATCTGCTCTGTGAGTGAGTTAGCTTTGAATTCCTTTCATAAAACTTCTTGAATTCGATACTTTTTTCCTCGTTTTCCCTCTTTGAAATTCTAACAGCTTTTTATATTCAACTTGTAAAGCTTCTGGCAACCTCTTTCTTTTGAATTATTTAAATGAATCCTCGCCATTTGACGCCGAGACTAAATTTCCCGGGAATAACCTTTCTTACTACCACCCCCGGAAAAAAAAACATTCTTGTTTGAATTTTTCCTATTGAAAATCTGGTCGAGAAAAAGGACCCAAAAGGGAAGGATGGGGTTTAAAGAAAATGAATTTACTCAGCGGAGAAAATATTGCAATTTGGAAAAAAGGCGTCCCGAGGCGTCGTCTTTAACGGAACTTTCCGATCAACTATTTATGAGGTGTCGGAAGGTAGAATGGAAAGAAAAGTCGGCTGAATTATTAACACATAGCTGGAACTGATAGGCTTAGAACCGTAACAACGCTTCACAGCCAGACTAGTCTTGACAGCTCTGACTTCTGTGTAAGATCAACTAGGGAAATTGTTTTCCCAAAATAATAATAAATAGCTACTAATAGAAAATAATAGAAATAAAAGAAACAAACATTTTCTATGTTTTCCTTACCTCTAGAAAAATGACCTCTTATTCCTTTGGAATTCTCTTGGATGCTACCTTTACCTCCTTCACGAGGTAGTTCTTCTTTATTTTTTTTTTCACGTCCCGGTGATCGATTTTACGTTTATAAATGAATATAATATATCCACCGATGTTCTATTTATTATAGAGTTACCTACCCGGTAATCGGCCAGATTTTGCTGATATAATCATCTTTAAGCTGAAAGCAGATCGACCAACCTGAGTATTACTTGGGTTTCTTTTGCCTGATATTTTATTATATTTTTTAGAGTCCTTTGACAAAACTGAGGACCCTTTGAAATTTTCGGCATTTTTCAGTTTTTCTGGAGGTCATTTATGCACCTGTACCTCCGAAAGTGTTACACAAAAATTTAAAATATTGCAGTTATGTCATCTGTAAAAACCCTTACGCAGTAAAATATAGAGAAGCGAGGCCCCTACAAATCGTCCCTCGAAAAAAAGGGGTTAATGTTTATGGGGTTGAAATTTTGTTTTTTTCTTAATGGAAATGGGTCATAAGGGGTGTTTAATAAATAAAGAGAACGTCCTCCTTTATGTATATATTTTCATTTTTACTACGATTGTATTAGCTTGCTTTCTTTTTTGTTTGCTCGTTTTTTTTGTTTGTTTGTCCAGTACAAATCTGGCAATCGATTTTTAACTAACTTCCCGAGTAGCTACACATTTGAAATTTTTAGAATAGCTCAATGACAATGCATTATTTTAATACTTTTAGCCATCTTTCTCACTAATCCAATACATAATTCACATATTTAAATGACTCAAGCAAATAACAAATTAAAATTTATTTGTTTGCTATAATCCTCGAGAGAATTTGAGTGTTGTGAAAAAATAAAAAAAATAATAAATTTATTTTATTTTACTACGTTTTTGTTAGCTTGCTTTCTTGTTTGTTTGTTTGTTTATTCAGTACAAATCTTGCAATCGATTTTCAACTAACTTCCCGTCTAGCTACACATTTGAAATTTTTAGAATAGCTCAGAACACGATGACAATGCATTATTTTACTACTTTTAGCCATCTTTCAGAAAATAATTTAATTAGTTTTGAGCAAATTTTGCTGCATGGAAAGTTAGTTCTGAAAAAATCCGCAAGTTATTTTAATTGTTTTGACATGTCCCATATTTACAATCTTCATTTTGACGGGTTTCCAATTTGTGATTTATGACAGAAAATTTAAAAACGTAGTATATAAAAAGGTCTTTTACCGTCAATTATTGTTCCATATGTCCCTAAAAATTGCGTTTTGTGGCCCCCCTCTATTATTTTTTTAACAAATCAACGAAATAATCACAGTTATTCTTTGTCAAAAAATAAAAATACATATTTTTGTTTTTTATTCCTCCACTTTTTTCCCGTTTTATTTTTTGTTAAATATTTTGTAAGTAAATAATCCCCCCCCCTTAATCTTAGAAATTTATATCACAGGAACGTTTGAGCTAGAGACTTAGATTGAGTTTAGACGATAAAAATAATTCAGTTAAAGATGTATTTGTTAAACGTTATTACAGACATTATTGCTTAAACAAAAACTTTACATGGAATTATTGATTTGATAAATTGCCTATGTATTGTGTATATATGTTTGTATATGTAGGTATGAATGAAGGTGTCTAATGTGTGTATCTATATGTATATAACTATATAAATTTTAATTAAAACAAGAACTGGGTGTATATGACCAAGCAGTCCAACACCCTTCAAAAAACAAATAAATAAATAAATTGCCTATGGACTTCTTATGTGTACTGAAAGCCATACTTGGTAACTGTATTTTTAAAAAATGGAAAAACATTTTTTTATAATAAAAATTGTTGATCCTCCGAAATCAAGATGGCGGCTATTTTTATGTAATATTTCATATCTCCGGAAGCAGATGAGCTAAATCCTTAACATTTAGATGTTTCTTTTTAAGCATTTTTGTAAAAGGGTTACCACTTTTATTTAAGTGACGGTCATAGACGTGTATTTGAAACTAAGTACCTTCACAAAGGTAATTATAATCATTTCTTTGAAACGTTTAAATAAAATCATTAGTAGAACTATAACACATGGGGCCCTTGCCCGAAATCTACTATTAGACTAAGGGATAGTATCACTTCTTGGCTCTGGAGAGATACTATTTCATTTTTTTCTAAATAACTTTTGGACAAAGGAGTACCTCTCGTGAGGTTACACTTATTAAAAGGGGCCCCATCACATGTTATATAGTTTAGTCAAATAATTGTCTTTGTTGTATTAATGTGTGGCAAGAAAGGTTAATTGATATTTGTTCTCTAAGTAATAATTAATATAAAAATTCCATTTTTGAAAACTGGTGTTATGTACAATTATTATTATTATTATTATTATTATTATTATTATTATTTTTTTTTGTTTCTGTATTCTTCACCTTAGTTGTTTCTATGTGCAAAATTTGGGGAAGATTGAATGGCGGGAATTGGTTCAAAATTGGGGTAATAGGTGTGCGATGAAACTTAAAAAGGAAAGAAATATGACGCCATTTTGTTTTTTATTATTTTTTTTTCTGTATTCTTCACCTTAGTTATTTCTTTGTGCAAAATTTGGGGAAGATTGAATGACGGACGACAAAGGATTCCGTCGAGAAATGGAACGCCCAGGTAGAATCTAAGGTCTAGGAAGTCAGTATAAATACGCCGTTCTTTATTTCAGTCGTCAGTACATCCTGGTTGAAATAAATCAATAATTAGGGATTTTTGTAAATTATATTGAATTCATGAT
>KZ652116.1:156779-170113 GCA_001010745.2 Gerris buenoi
AATAGAAATAAGGGGGGTGGGGTGATCAATGAAACTTGGTGCATAGATATAATAACTCTCACCTAATAATATTTTTTTGTTTCCTATTATCCCATGAAATTAAAACAATACATTATAAATAACACTCCAGCTGATTATATCCAATGAATATTTTTAACATTGACTTTCTTCTAAAATTTGTACTTTGTTAATAAAGATTTATTGTTTTATTTGTTTCAGATGTAACTGGATTTTCAACTAAAGATAACTGTAAGTTTGATTTTATTTTTATTCGATTTTTTTTTTATTGGCAAAAGTTAACAATGATTTAGATTATTTTTTACTGAAATCGTTTACAATTTTGGTAATTAAACCATTTACAAAATTTGTTTTAACTGAAATTGATGAAATTTCATAACTTATCAAGTTTAGTATAAGACCATACAAGAATGTTTCTATTTCTGAAGTTACATTTAAATGATCTTAAAAATTAGGGTTTTGTAAGACATTAATTAATATTGTTCAAAGATATAAGAAATTATTTTTCTGAGAGTAATGTTCTCACTTCATAATATTTCACTTCTCCTCTGATCAAGTTTTGATACCTTTATTTTTTTTTTTACTATCTTCATTACCGTTATGGACAAAGTAATTATTTAGATTAAAGATTGAACACAAGATGCTTTAAAAAGGATGTGTTAATGTATTAGTTGTACGATTATTAATAACGGTTTATATTCCTGAAGCATCCCTGTAAATTAAAATTGTCTTTGTCTCTAAACCGAAGTGGCACCTGTTGTACTTACTAAAAGGTACTTACACTAATAAATTTCAAAATTAACCCTATAGGCGTTGTTTAATCTTAACCCTATATTTATTGTCTTAAATTCACATAACTTTTATTGGTATCACGATTACTTACTGACGTTAGACCATTGTGATTAGTGTTATTAAATTTTCCTAGTCTCAGTGTTACAACTTATAGAAGAACTGTTAATGAAGTTAAGGTGTATGTTGCTGTTACACCGTGTTGGCTAATGACTGAATTTCTTGTAGGTTGTTGGGGTAGTAGTTGGTATAGGCTTAGTTTGCAAGACACTGAATGTTAAGTCCAAGACTGCCTGAGGCTATTGACCCAGATCCAGCGTTTCTACTCTACCCGGCTTCTATCTGCTAGGATGCGAGACCACCATGCAGCCCTCCTCGTCCCTATTAAACCAACCCCGTTATTATAATGCCCCTGGCTTTACTATCCTTATAAACAGCTTTTATGAAAGAACACAGTGCGATGAAACGTTGCCACACCGTACAACACTTAATTTATTACAATCGTAAATTTTTTATGAACAATCTACAAAATATGCCTTTTCCTTTTCCTATGTAATAAAATGATTAAAGTGTTGTTTTAATTAAGATAAAATTATTTAAAATCTCAATCTTTTAATAAATAAAAACATCAAGAATATACATATGGAATATTTGTTGATTAATAATATTAAAGATAGAGAATCATTGTGGGTGGGGATGATTGAAAAAAAAATTGAACAAGAGGGATAGTAAAATAAAATAGTTTGCCAAATAGTGTGCCACTATCTGCCTCGCTTCCATTTTCATATACATAAATGTTTTTATGATTTCACAACCTATTATTGGAAAATTTATATAATCGCGCGCAACGCTCGCGTAAACGTGCGCATTAAAATTGGAATTTGAGGACGCGAAAAACTTCTAACTTTATCTATTCAATAAAACGAACATTTTATGCAAATAACATTTTGTAGTAAAACCAACAGTGGCACCGCTGTAAATTAGATCGTTAAAATATACACATATTTATTACTATACGCTCGCTTCAATGATAGAGCCAAAATTTAATTTAAAAAAAAAATTAAGATAGAGAGAAATTTAAAGAGAGCAAACGGTGGAAGTTAATCTGGGGCTATCTCTTAGCCACTTATGACACTTGAGTAGAAGATCATAATTATTATCAACATCAAATAATATGATCGGTTTCTAGACACTTGGTTGGCAAAACTAGATACGTTACCTTGTTTTTGATGTCTGTTATTCGATATTTTTTACCAAGATTTATATTGCTCTACACTACAATGCGTGCACTTATTTTCCTACTTAAAAACCACCACAGATCACGTATATCTGTTCATATACTCCACATTTATCTTTAGTTTTGACTCACTAATTTTAAATTATGAGCGATGTTACCTTCTCTAGGTCCTCGGCACTCGAAGTTTATTAAATTCTTATATAAAAAGAAAGCATTCTGATGGAACGAAAATTTTATTTTGTTTTGAGGTCCCCTGAGTCTAAAAAGTGGTTAGGTCTAAAAGTGGTTAGTCTGATGTCTGTCGTTTGTGCAGACGTGTGCAGCCTAAACTATTAGGCCGATTTAAACGAAATTTACCATATTAGTTCAGAAAAATTGAGAAATGAATTTTAGCTCTAAATTTAGAGGCGCTTACCCCTTAAAAATCAGAAAAAAATTGACGACATATGCCGTTTCCCGGGAAAAATCTAGTTCCTGATAAAATATCTTTAAAACAGGCCGGGTTCGATTCCCCGCCGTGTAGAGGCTTTTTTTGTGATTAATTTTAATAAAATGTTAAATAATAATTAAATGTTACACAATTTGTGAGAGACACCAAGGGAAAATTGCATGTCACATCTCTTGGTGTCTCTCACAAATTGTGTAGCCTATTGCAGTGTGCAAACACGGTATTACATTGCTGTTGTAATAATTAAATGTACCTACGAAAACTCGAAATCTAATAAATAGAAAATTCTGGGCTTAGTAATAATAAACTCGTATTTAAGAAAACAATGGGCTCGTAAATGAGAAAGTTTGAGTTGTTTCGGACCGAATTTTTACCATATATTACAAGCATAATAAACTGATCAAATTTGGTTAATAATATTAAACAATGGTTGATCTAGAAACCAAAAAATGATTAATATAATTATGTATTATATATATAAAGTGGCTAATCAGCTGATCGGGTTATCAAAATTATTGGGCACTTCCAGACCACCTAGAGACATGCGGTTTTTTGCGTTTGGTCTAGAATCGGCTCAAACCGACTAAAAAAATCTTAAAAGTCGAAAAAAAATTATTTTGACCCCCCTTAAAAATAAAAATGGCGGACGCAAATTTAGGGTTTTCTTTGAAGGGCTCTAGCGGCCAAACGGTAGGTCCTATCGAAAAGTGGATAGGACCAGCGGTAACTGATTCTAAAAGATCTACAACTTTGGTCCCATGACTTTTTGTCGTAGGACCATCCCTTCTACCTTAAAACGAGTAAATTTGTTATTTTTTCGTTAAATTTTGTACTTTGAGCTCTCATGGCGGGAGTAATTATGGGTCAATTTAATTTAAGGTTAGTATTTTTAAACCCCACATTAATGCTTTTTAAAACGAGTATTTATTATTTAAATTATCTGTATTTTGTGCCGAGAAAAACGAGTATATATATAAAGAAAAACGATTTTAAAGTTTCGTAAATAACGTTTGTTTACGTTTTTAATAAATACATATGTAATAATTTTTATAAGCTTATGTTTATTATTATGTTATAGTTAAAAAACAAGAATAAATAAATATAAACAAATATTGAATAATAAAGTATGTTATTCGATAGGTAAAAGATAATAAATACATTAGTCTCCGCGTAAACAAACTTTGTAAACAAATGCCCCCTCTCTATCTCCGTCTAACTCTCCCTGACTCCAGTCTACGTTTGCATCCGTCGTGGACTGCACTCCTCCCCACATATTTTGTTATACTTCCGACATTTATGAAGGTATAATTTTATTCTTATGTTAACTATTTATTTCATTGTTTTTATTACTATATTATTGTTATTAGAATTGTTTTTAATAGGTTGTTAAATTATATATTAAGAAAATGTATATGTTTATTTAAATGAATAAATTTAATTCAATTAATTTATTTAATTTATTTAATTTATTTAATTTATTTAATTTATTTAATTTAATTAATTTATTTTATTTAATTGATTTATTTGATTGAATTGAATTGAATTTATTTTATTTATTAATTAAATTGATTTATGACATTTAATTTATTTTTTTATTTCATTTAATTTATGAATAAATTTTACCTCATTTAAATGAATGAATAAAAGTAAATGAATACTTTACTTTATTTTAATGATGTTTCACTATATTTAAATTAATTTTTCACTATATTTAAATGAATGTTTCACTATATTTAAATGAATGTTTATTTGGGGTAATTTATAGCTTAGTTGAGTGTTTTATATTGTAATGAAGTCCTTAATATGGCAAATTATTTCAACGACATTGTTTTCTTTTTTATACGATGTAGCTATATTTATATATACAATTATTATTTCTCCTCGACTTTAACAACTTATGTTTCAATTAATCTCGAGTACTAATAAATAATAAAATAAATTGACAGAGGTTCTATCTTTATTTTTATTATTCTGTAATAAAACTAATCAAATATAATGAAATTTATTTCATGACAGAGCCTACAATTAACTCTAATATATTAACACTGTGACACAACCAGCGATTCCTAGCATGAACCTCACGCTTACGACCATCGGTTCTACCTTAAATAAAGTAAATTTGATCAATGTTTGCCACATTTTTGACTTGGGGCTCTCATGGCGTGAGCAATTGTTGTACGATTAATTTTCGATTCGGGTGCTTAAACCTTACACTAATGTTATTAAATCGGGTATTCATTATTCCAATTATTCTATTAATTTGTCCAGAGTAAAAAATAAGTTTTTGTTTTTGTGAATCTCAAATTATAAAGTATTATATTTGATAAAATGGCCTCCCCAATTAAACAATATGATAGTAATACAGCCACTGATTGAAAATTAAAGATGGTTCCTCAATGTCAAGGAAGAGTAAGAAATGGTATACGAAGTGACGTACGTAATAATATCTCTTAATAGAGTTGCATATGTAACAGATTTAAATGACCTTAATGATTTCGTTTATCCTTCTGAAGTACTTTTTAATAGCGAGCAATATCTCTAATATTTTAAGGCATATCTGAAATAAATATCTAAATATTTCATTCAAGTTAGAAAACCATCTTAGTTATATATTATCAGAGTTCATTAGAAATAAATCCCAGGGTCAAACATTATATTTTGTTAGTGCGTGGATCTCAGGAACATGTCCTAAGCCAGGGCCATTTTACATCATAGTAAATACAAGTTTTGGTTACATCTAAGAGGGTTACAATTGCTTAAACACGGAATTTTGTTTACGACCCAATACTACATAGTTAATAGTATTTTGTGTAATATAGTGTTTGTTTTTAGGATTACGTTTTAGTTTTAGGTGTGGCCTAGCTATATGTTTCCTCCGGATGCCGAGGAAATTCCTATCAAGGGAGTTAAATTTTATCCTCATTTTTTTTTATCAATTTGGAAGAAGTCCTGCGTTATTGTGGGAGGACCCAATTTCAAGTAATTTATTTTAATTTAATGTTAAGCAATTTTCATATTTTCTATATTAAGCTAAACAAATAATTAAGTATACAGTATTATATTTATTGAAATGGCCTACTCAATTAACCAATATGATAGTAGTAGATATAAAATAGTAATAATATACAGCCACTGATTGCAAGCATGAACCCCGCGCGAAGCGCGGGGCGAATGCTTGTATAATATTAAATGTAATAGAAGATATGGTTCACATTACACAACATAAGTAAATATTTAAATTTTATTTGGAGTTGATGATGGTTTTTACTCTTCTTTATTTAATTTAATGTTTTTGCGTCCCTTATATAATTTAAAAGGTAAGAGGTAGGATATAACTATTTGTTAGTTTTTTCTCTTGCCATATCCAGTTACTTATTTGCATTTGTGGTTATATTCACTTTTTAAACAACTTTATACAGTAAGTTAGTCTGCTTTGCTAAAACTTTCTACTTTAATCTGTCTGAGGTTCTTCCCCTTAAAAATTCCCACGTCTAATATTTTATCTATTTATAAGTCCATTAGGAACATTTTCTAAAAAAAAGTTCGTTCCATTTTCATAAAAACTTAGTGTTTTCTTTAAATTTGGTTTAATACATGTAAGTTTATTTGAATTTTTTGCTTCCGAGCTTACCGAAGGTAACGGAAGCATTGTGTTCACTTTTGAGAGCAAAAAAGTTTTATGCCTCCGATTTTAAAAATTCCAAGACAGAAATCCGTTTCAGACATCAGGGAACATTTTTGGTTCCATGTCTGTCTGACTGTCTGTCTGTCTGTCGGTCTGTGTGTCCGTGAATCATGAAACGTGCGATGATAACTTGAGTAATTCTTGACCGATTTTGATGAAATTTGGTATACATGTTCATTTTGCTAATGCTCAGGATGAGTTCGTTGGACAACGTTATCCGTCCAAGCGTTCACGCGCAACGCTCACGTAAACGTGAACTTCAAATTTAAAATTGGAATTTTCGGTCGGGAAAAAAATCAAACCATATCTATTCAATGAGACGAACATTTTTTTCAAATACAATTTTTTAGTAAAACCTACAGCGACACCTTACTCAGTAATGAGACGAACATTTTTTTCAAATACAATTTTTTAGTAAAACCTACAGCGACACCCCTTAAAATAAGAAAAACGGTCGTAGCTGTGTTGATTGTTTTTAAAAATTAACGCTTTGTCTAATTGAAAAACTGGTTGCACAAACCGGGTCTGATTTTTAATGATCTACAATTTTGGTCATAGGACATTTTGTCGTATCTCTATCGGATGTACCCTAAATGGGGCTATTTTGGTTTTAATTTTTTCAATTTTTGCCTTTAAGCTCTCATATCTTTGGCAATTGTTGACCGATTTTAATTCTGATTTTTGGGCTTTGATCTGTCACTAATGTCCTTTAAATTAGGTGTTTGATATGTTTTTAATTCGTCATATTACCTGAGAAATTGAGAGTAAACTTTTTCCTGAGTGCCGTGGTCACGTGACCACTTTTTTCGATTTTAGTATTGTGCCGTATATCATTTGAAAGACCTTGATTTGTACATTAAAGCGGTTTTATTTGTTTATTTATATAAAAATTTGTACCCGTACTTTTGTACCAATATGTTGGTTTTTTGCAGGCAAAAGAGGTTAAGTAAATTTTTCATAATTTTTTAAGTGGTTTATTTTTCTTTATTAGGTTATTTTATGCCTTATTGGATTGTTTGTTTATTTCAATATAATTATTGAACCCATGGGTGCAGGGGTACAATTGTCAAAATTAATATTTTAAATAATGATATTCATTGTTGAAAAGCTCTTTAATACTAGATTAATAATTGTTATGGAGTGTATATTGTTATGTTTATTTTTTCTTAGGATAAATTGAAAATAACTGTTTTCTTTAGTTTTTCGGATTTGGTCACAATAAACAATAAAGTAATAAATCGTTAATGGTAATATAACTATAAAGTACAAGATAGCATGCGAGGAAGCTATGTGCCACACTAATTGGCAATGTATTTTTATTTATTTTTTTTTTTTTTTACAAAAACTATTTTTATGCATAATCCAGAGAAATAAGGTAAATAAAACCCCAATCTGCGGAATTAGAGAAAGCAAGCTGAATTTTTGCATAGACCTTCGCTTTGATGGTCTAATGAAGCACCAAAAAGTCTCATATGCTCACCCTTGTGCGTCTCGAGATATCGAAGGGCAAAGGTCAGGAAAATCAGTTTTTTGCGAAAATTTCGCTTCCGGTTTGTCTGAATTCTTCAGAAGTCATATCAAAACTTATGTAAAACAGTATTCCCAACAAGTTTGGATATAAACATTTTTTTCGTACGATATAGCGTAAAAAGGCGGGAGCGAGCATGTTTACTTTCCCATAGAAAAATAAAGTATTGAGATGGTTCAAAAATTCGATTTTGAGATTTTATGAAGACCACTTTAGAGGACCACTGAGTCCAAAAAAGAGGTCTTTAAAGAATGTTTGTTCGTCGTCAGGCTGTCGTTTGTATGGCGTCTGAGCAGACGCGTGGAGCCTAAACTACTGGGCCGATTTTGACGAAATTTGGTGTACATGTTCAGAATATTCATATTTTGTCGTGAAATCAAGAAATTAATTTTAGCTCATAATTTGTGGGTGCTACCCCCCAAAAACTCTGAAAAAACGTGAAAAAAATGTATTTCTCGAAAACGGGTCTGACGATTTTGATTAAAAAATTCTAAAATCTAGTGTATTTAATTACGAATCTAACGATATATGTCGTTAATCCGGCAAGCTTCTAGTTCCAGAGAAAATAGCTTTAAACGTGGATACGGAGACAGGCCGGGTTCGATTCCCCGCGGAGGAAAAGTTGTTTTTATTATGAAATTCGAACATCTATTGAATAACAAATAATTGTACCTATGAAATCATGATAACTAATATATTATGGGATTATGGAAAACACTGGGTTACGTAATTATGAACTTGTCTTTGAGTAATGTCTGAGTGGTCTCAGAACGATTTTTTAGTAGGTAAAATACTGTATATTCTGAGGTACTATAACTAAAAATGCATTTTGCTTAGTAGTTATACTAAAAAATTAAATTTCCAATTATTATTATTTTTGTATATAAAACTGTTATACGCCTTTCGCATTTGCCGGCGTGCTTTATGTTTCCTCTTCATCGTCCTCGTCAACATCAATATTTTAGAAGGAGTTTTTGAAGAAACGGATATTAAAAGCTATTTTATTTGTAACTAGACCTTTTTACCTGGAAAACGACATATATAACTCTCTGAAAGACGAGTTCATAAATACGTAACCCAGTGTTTTTAATAATTTATTAGTTATCATGTTTTCATCGATACATTTATTTATAATTCAATAGTTGTTCGAATTTTATAATAAAAACAACTTTTCCTCCGCGGGGAATCGAACCCGGCCTGTCTCCGTATCCACGTTTAAAGCTATTTTCTCTGGAACTAGAAGCTTGCCGGATTAACGACATATATCGTTAGATTCGTAATTAAATAGACTACATTATAGAATTTTTTAATCGAAATCGCCAGACCCGTTTTCGAGAAATACATTTTTTTCACGTTTTTTTCAGAGTTTTTGGGGGGTAGCACCCACAAATTATGAGCTAAAATTAATTTCTTGATTTCACGACAAAATATGAATATTCTGAACATGTACACCAAATTTCGTCGAAATCGGCCCAGTAGTTTAGGCTCCACGCGTCTGCTCAGACGCCATACAAACGACAGCCTGACGACGAACAGACATTCTTTAAAGACCTCTTTTTTGGACTCAGTGGTCCTGTAAACGTGTAAATTCATAAAATCTCAAAATCGAATTTTTTAACTATCTTAATACTTTCTTTTTCTATGGGAAAGTAAACATGCGCGCTCCCGCTTTTTTCACGCTCTATCTCGAAAACGGTTGATCGTACGAAAAAAATGTTTATTACCAAACTTGTTGGGAATACTGTTTTACATAAGTTTTGATATGACTTCTGAAGAATTCAGACAAACCGGAAGCGAAATTTTCGCAAAAAACTGATTTTCCTGACCTTTGCCCTTCGATATCTCGAGACGCACAAGGGTGAGCATATGAGACTTTTTTGGGCTTCATTAGACCATCAAAGCGAAGGTCTATGCAAAAATTCAGCTTGCTTTCTCTCATTCCGCAGATGAAGTCTTATTTCCCTGGACTAGCATTGCTTATTGGATTGTTTAATTCATATCAGAAGGGATGCTTCTTAATTCATTCGAATTTCTTAAACGTAATGAGATCTGGGAAAAGACGAGTTAAAAGCTTTTGCTGCTTACATTTTCATACTTTAAACCCAAGTTGAATTTAATAAAGATTACAATTTCTGAGTGTATCATTCAAGTGCAATTCGGGAGTCCTGAGAAAGCAGTATAAACTTTATCGTTATATAAGACGAATATATTAACATTATTATGTACTTTTAGATAAAAGTATTTTGGTATGCATTTATTTTATCATGGCGGAGATGAAGATGGTGAAAATGTGGTCATGATATATCACTTATCACTTATTGATGATGTTTATTATTTATAAGGATGAGGATGATGAAAGGCATCACTACCTTTTTGCTTATTTATTAGCTTTCCAGAGAAGCCTTCTTCTACTCTTTTAACGTTATCCTTATATTCTGCGATAAGAACTGAAAACTAACCAATTCTAAAAAATGCTAAATTAAGCTTATTTTTATTCTCTCTTTTCTTACATTTCTTTACTTTACTCAAATTTATCTTATTAAAATATATAATTTCTTGTTTAATCATTTTGATATTTTCTCATCGTTAATAGTTAATTGACAGTACAATTTATTATTAACATTTCCTGGTCAAAGCATAAGTCAGGACAAATAAATACATAGTCTTAACAACTTTGGACATGAAAAATTATTTACATTTTTAAGCACACAGAATGCAGATATGCTTGCTTTGATCCAAGCTTTTCCAATCATTCTGAAAAACGAAATTTTATTGTCTCGGAATTCCAAAATATTTGGTCCCGGGTCGGTCCACAGCAAACCACAAAAAAAACGCCAATTGTGATTGAATTTGGAGGGTATGTCATAATTAGTTTTGGTTCCACACACAATTCAACTCGCTAAGAAATTTTATTTCTTCCTTCGCAAGGGTAAAAACATCGTTTTTATTAACACATACCTTTAAAATGTCATAATTTTGTAGAATTCTGATTTTTGTTTTTTCTAATTTAATTTTATAGTTTCTCATCTTTCTCTGTAACCTTTTTACGCTGCTAGATTACTTTCTTGTTCAGATATCCTTCATGTATCTTATTATGTTATTGCATCCTCAATTTAATTTTGCATACTTACGTTTTCTTCTATATTTCTTCTGTTCGACTTAATATCTTTCTATTCTTCTACTCTCATCCGAGATAATCTCTTATTAAGTCGATGTAAAATGTTTGATATGCTAGCATTTTCTTTTTTCTAAGGATCTTGCCTGGATTGGAAGGGAAGTTTCTCATGTGTGACAGATAGGGTCTAAGCAAACTCGGGTAAGATTCCTGTTAGCAGATAGCGAGTACAATGGTTTGTAATATCCTCGTGAAATACAACCACTACAACACTGCTCCCACATGAGCCGTGGAGTCAAAGGGATCAACTTTTCAGACAATGACATCATAAAACCTTTCGCTTGTATTGACACAATATCTTATCCTCCAACAAACCATGTCTTATTGTACTTCTTGACTTTCTCCTGTTCATCTCTTCCTGTCAAAATATTAGTTCACAATGTAGTCAGAGTTCTTAATTTAAATATATCACATAATATAAGCTATATAAGATGGCTATTTTGAAGTCAATGAAAAATTATATAAATATGTATATTGATAATTACATATTATACTTACAATACTTTATGATAATAATTGTATCAATGATTTAAATGAATTTTATTTATTTAATATTAATTAGTACGGTTAACTCACATGGCTCTTTTGCGAAGCCAGTGAATTAAAAATATAGATAGACAATTCATGTAAAGTTCTGAACATTTCAAGCTAAATAAATATAAAACTAAGATTTTTTTTTTGTCTGGATTTTGTTTTTTTGGCATTTATTTAAAATTAATAAATACTAAATTTATATTTTCGTTTTAACTTTCTTTGACCATTGATTTCTCTTCTTCATGCGCACAAACCATTTTTTTATCTACACCTATATCTTTAAAATTATATTGCGTCAAAATAACCCTTATAAATTTTACATTGCATAAAAATCAATATTACCCCCTCTATGAATGGAATCAGGCCCAAAAAACCAAAATTCAATTTCCGTGTGGCCATTTGTCCAATAATTGGACGTGAGGACGCTATGTGCCGCACTAATTGGCACAGACTATTCTTGTAAACATATATATATATATATATATATATGTTATACCTTGAAATTATTGCTAAGGTATTTCAACCACATTTTTCCAATAAAAATAATGTTTGTTTTGATTTGTTGATCTTCAAATAGATATAATAATTTGTCTAAATAGATGTCAATTTACTTCATTTTCTTTTTTTTCTAACTATTAAGCCCTCCTAGGAAATAAATCTTCTATAAATGGACTCGTCTAATTTAGTTTATCCTTGACTGAATATTTTCATATTAGTATCGAAATTTATGTTTTTTGTCTTCCTGCAATTTTAACCACGTTTCAACGTGGTTAAAATTGCAAAAAAAGTATCTGATATATCTTGGCTGTCAGCCACATAACACGGTAGGAAAAAATCTGATTTGTGAAATTCTAATGAAGAAAAAATGGTTCAAGAAAAATACTTTTTTGTGAAAATTTATTTTTTAAAGTATCATTTATTATTTTAACTATCAATAAAAATTATTAATGGTATAAATGCTATATCTAAAAATATAAAGGTACCTCTGGTATTTATGTTTGTTTCCTTTTAAATAGATGTATAGGTATTTAAATAGGTATTTTTTTAAAAACTGTGAAAACAATCATTTCAATTTATCAATAATTTATTCCAAACAACATAGATTTATATTTACGATAGTATAATTTTTTTATTAAAAATAATTTCTTATAACAGTACATTTATTTATATATGCCAGATAAAATGTATTTTTAGAACAACTTATTTATATAACGGATAAAACATGTAAGAATATAGGTTTTTGTTGTATTTGTGCGTTGTGCAAAATATTTGTAAGAAGAAAAAAAAAAAAAAAAAAAAAAAAAAATTTGAAAAAAAAAAAAAAAAAAAAAAAAAACATCACAAAAACAATTTTTATTATTGATTTATATCTTAGGTAATATTTATTATTAAATAAGAGCCTTTTGATTCCATGTTCTATTACCTATAGCATAGTTATAGTATAAAAACTGTCAGTGAATAAATATTACCTAATATTATACATTGTTTTTTCTACATTATGCTTTTATAAAACTACATACCACATACGTATTATGTAAGGGTAGTAAATTACTTGCAAATATGTTATGTATATGCTTGCCCTTAGGAAACCTTGTATAAAATATATTTTTATTTTTTAATCTAATCCGTCTAAAAAAAATACAGAGAAGAATTTTTAACAGGCTCCAATTTAACAACACTGCATTATTATTCTGGCGTAAGCGAAAACATTTTATTATACTAATATTCCTATAATTTCATACATAGGTATATATACATTTGAGATACCATAATATTAAGGAGGAAAAAGATATTTTAGTGTGGACCAAAGCAATTTACTTGTAGGCTACCCTGCATAACTCCTTTTACTTTCTCAATATCCCTCAGGGCCCACAATATATAAGCATGTACATGTTTGTATATATATATATATATATATAT
>KZ652116.1:195694-215507 GCA_001010745.2 Gerris buenoi
TTTTTTTTCGATAAATGGTTTAATACAAAATGACGTTTTGCCAATTTGACTATGGAGGAACAAACTGATTGATTTCAATTCATTACATTATGGGAACTTATCTTTAACTTTAAAACTATACAATATATATATATATATATATTAGCAATGTAATAACGTGTTTGCACACTGCAATAGGCTTGTAGTTTTTTAATGGTAATTAAGATGAGTTATAATATTTTTCATTATATCTTACATTCTATCCCCCGTTTGCTTTATTTTTTCTTTTCAGTAAAGTACAGCATTATGCTACGTCGTCGCACTCCTGCACTTTAAATTTGACTGTGCCCTACAAGAAAAAAATCCATGGGCTTAAAAAATCAGGTGAGCATGGTTGCCAGATAATATATCCACTTAGGCCTATCCAAAGTCTAAGGAAATTATTATGAAGCCTTAAGTTCCTTATGTCTCTAGCATAAAAACCACTATTTCTGATAAATAAGAGTTATAGCCTCATTTTCATACTATCCTATATCATTAAAAAAATTGCTAAAAATAGTTGCAATCAGTACATTTTTTTTTTTTTGTTAAGTAATAACGATATTTAAAATTATATCAATGAAATAATTTATTATTTAACAAAAAATATTCAACTATTTAGCGAATTATTCGCAATATTTTAGCTTTTCTGTTTCATACTCTTCAGTAGAGTACAGAATATGTTACGTCGCGTCGTTGGAAAGCTCATGAGTTGGCGTAGTTTTTGAGCTATTCAGAAATATATGTTGACTATGCGGACAACAAAGTTATAGAGGGTCATATTTTTGTTGTAATGTTTAATAAAATATTTTATTAGTTTTTAATGGTTGTATTTTCACTTCGAATGGAGCTACACGAGTGAATGTTTAAGATTTTTTAAAGGGAATTTACCGCATCTTTTTAGCTATAATAGTTTTTGAGTTACATAGCATTTTATTGCTAAATTCACAAATATATCGGAACTATATGTGTGTATATATATATATANCTTTCCTGGTAGTATATAAACTTATCAAATTTAAAAACACTCCGTAGCGAAGCACGGGTATCCAGCTAGTTATATATATAGTAAAAAAGTGTATAAAAATTGATCAAACTTAGTTAACTCTGCCAGTGATTCCTCACGTCTGGAAACAAACTAACTCTAATAGATCATACAGACTTCCAGTTTGTAGCGCCACTATACAATAAAAAAAACTCAGTGGACCTCTGTGCCCCGGTCTCCCCTATTATATTGGTAAGTTCACCTTTTTCACGTAAGTTTTTTGTCTCGGATCTTTCCTTATATTCACTTCCTATTGTAATCACTTTTCAACCTTCTGATTTCTTATTTATGTCTTAATTTATGGTTTTTTCTCGTATGTATTGTTTTAGATTTTGCCCTGAATGATGGCTGTATATAAATAGCAACCAAAACTGTAGGCTAAAGTGAATTTTTGACGTTTTTATTGAAAACGAAACCTTGAGTTGAGTAGGAGTTGTCATCGATATATATATATATATATAGNTATATGTAATTTGTATTTATTTTTGTATTTAGTTATATTATTTATTTGGTATTTTATTTTGTGACATGTGTATAAATCAGTGTCATATATATATATTTATTTTAGTATTGTTAAAATTAGACATTCGACATTCAGATTTCAGATATCACTAATTTTCTGTAACGTAGAGAAAATAAACTCTTCAGTTACGGAACCAAGGTCTTGGATTTATTTCTTAAAGTACAGACATTTAAGGACGTTGTGACAGCAGCGACATTACTTTTTAAATATCTTTTATTTTTTTTAGCAGAAAAAGGCTTCAAAGTCGACTTCTTCAGTAAGTGGTTGGTACAAAAAAAAGTAATGAAGCATTAATTTATATTATTTTAATAACTAGCTACAAAGGAGCGAGTTGAATTTAACTTTAGCTAAATTGTTTTATGTCTCTTATTAACCTTTATCCCGGTACCGGTTTACTTATTCATGATTTATATTGTTGCCTTTGTGAACAGAAACTTAAAAGTGCTCAGTTACTTGGCTTACATTTATATTAATAAATATTTAAAGGTGGATCAACTTTCCCCAAGTGGAATTGTAGACATTATTATAAATTTGAGTGCCTCAACAAAGAGGGCTTCAGCAAGAATGTAATCCGCAAAAATATCCTTTCAGGCATCATCCCTCTTACATAACCGTTTTAAAATTCACTGCAACTACAAGAATAGGAATATTTTTGAAAAATTAAAAAGGAATCTTCTTACAAGCAATGTGCTCAATGTTGTGCAAATAATCAATTGATACCCTCATTGTAGTATTCGTCAAATTTCAGATATCATCCATTGCACATGACACGTTAGCCCGATCTTAGCCCACTAGACAATTTTATTGGAGGTAGCCTAAAAGATAAAGTCAACATAAGGCAATTACTTTCGACAGAGCTATTAAGAGGATGTTTAAATGAAAGCAGAGAATTAATACATAATGATGTTGATGTTACATAATGAATCTTGAACTCAAATTCCGATTATGTTTATGGAATAGAGGAGGTTAACAATAACATATGATACCATAGATAACCAACAAAAACATATCACAAAAATTGTAGTTATAAATTCAAAAATATTACTTAAAACTTGAAATTAAAGAATATGAATGTCACTTCCACATCCAAAGTTAAATCAAACTACCAAAAATGATTGTTCAATTGGTGAAAATTGGTAGGAAAAAAATATAAAATTAAACATATTTCCTCAAAAAAACGTTGAGACAGAGGAGTTTAGACGATTCAAATTATTCGTAATAGATTATAAAATACCTTCATTTAAATACCAAATTAGCAAGTTATTAATTCATCACACTACGCCTACGCCTAAAGAACATATACTACAGGCTACAGCTTTTACCAGAACAAATTTCTGACATTTTGCTAAGGTAACAGCCTTTTGATCCACTTGAAATGGGAATAATATATACAGGGTGTCCCAGCTAATATGGAACAGCGAAATATCTCCGGAACCATGATAGATAGAAAGATGCGGTTTTCAGGGTTCCATAATGGCTAAAAAGGCGCTACCAGAACATATTCTGAACATTTTTCCTTGTTTAGCAGAAGTGTGTGCAATTTACATAATTAGAATAGAAAGCCAAATTTATAAGACTGGATTTGGATTCTATGGCTAAAACTAAGAATTTTTTACACTTGGAAACTTTTTACTCCGAGCATTATTTTGCCTTCTGGAGAGCCCTGAACGTGCTAAAATTGAAACTTTTAGTTCATTTTACAGCTAAACTAATGGATATAGGAAAATAATTCAAGAGACAAAAAATTCTTATTTTTAGTCGTAGAATGTAAATCCAATCTAAAATTCATACCTTATATTTAACTGTTTTTTGCCTGAAAAAAGGTGTCCAGCAGGGCTTAAAAAGAAAAAAAAATATGTTAATAATGAATGTTTTTTAAGAATGGATTTGGATTCTGCGACTAAAAATAAGAATTTTCCGTTCTTTCTATCTATCATGGTTCCGGAGATATTTCGCTGTTCCATATTAGCTGGGACACCCTTTTTATCATTTATTGGTTATTATAAAATGTATCTTATTTACTTGGTAAGGTACAATATTTGATTATTTTTTTATTAGAAAAATGTATCTACTTTGTTTTTTTGTTAACCTAACAAATTTGATATCTATTTAAGTATTACCTAAAAAAAAAAATCCATAGTTAAAGCGCAAATCTGCATTCTCTAGAGTGGATTGGAGAGGGGATTAAACTTCTAGTCAACCACTTCTAACCTCGATTTTACTCCTGTAGCCCTACCAATAATTGAATATTAGCCAAGTAATAAATAAATCAAGTGATTAAATAATAGTAAAAATTATATAAAAAAATCTGTTATATACTACTTGATTTATCTGTTTTTATCTTTCCGTATAAATTATACAGACAAAAAATAAGCGAGAGAAAGAAGTAGCATATAGTGAACAATTGAATGCTAGTTTTTCCCCAGAATCTGTATTATTTTCGCGTAGATTTCAAGCTCTGAAACATTTCTTCACATAATAATAAATCTCTTGGGGTCTCTCAAATGTTTATTTTTTATTTTATTTTTTTAAAATACACACTTTTTCTACCCTAATTTAATAACAAGTGGAAACCTTTTTTTCATTCCGAGATTGCATAAGAAGATGTTAGGAATGAAAAATGTTTTGGAGGGGTGACTGGTTCAGATGATTTTAGAGTGAAACCCTTGCTTATCAAACCATAGAGAGGCCTTAGTTATGAAATTCTTCTATGTTCAGTTTGTTTGCTTTTGCATCTTTTCCTACTTTTCTCATTTGTAGAATTTTCTACGATATTTACTTTGTTTCTTGGTTATTCCTTTCGTCTACTTTTTATTTATTTTTACGAATATACTTCATTGATCCTGTAATTGTATGATTTTTCCGCATGTCTCCAACGGATTTCTGCCTTGGAATTTTTGATTTTTCGTTCTCTAAAACTACCACATGGATTCCGTTACCTTCAGTAAACTAGAAAGGAAATACAAAATTTGAGTCAAATCGATAAATACGCAGACACCGCTCCAATCTTATATACATAGTGTAAAGGCACCTAATATGGCATAGTGTTTTTCGGCAGTAGGTTTCACCCCCCCCCCCCCCCCACAAATAGCGAATTTTGTTGCACAAAAAAATCCTAGTGATAGATTAGCTACTTAAGTATAATGAGCCAACGCTACAATGACTAAATATATATCACAAGACTTCTGAAAAAGAAGGAAAAAATCCAAAAACGATTATAAAAATTTTCTCCCCTTACTATGGCATACCATGGAGCCCTAATATGAACTCCTAGCAATGATCTGGTTTTCATCTCCGTATTAATGTAAAATAGTTATCTATTTTAATTATAAGAAATGAATATATTTATAGAATGCTGAATATTAGATCGCATCGTTGGCGTTGTAAAGGCACTCTTAATATGGCATAGGTCTTACTTGGGAATATTTCATATACCATATTTGGTGAAATCAAATTTTCTCACCAGATTTTCCAAACAATGCGTTGAAAAAATAAAACTGATGGGTATATGAAAGGGTACGTCGAGCTGATAACAAAAATATATAATTCTTTGGTCATAACTTTGATAGGATGAGCGTAGGCAAGTGTGAAAAGTGTCCCCCACCCTATCTCGCTTATGCGAAGTACAAAACAACTGAATAAAAAAATTCTGAACATTCTTCGACCAAAAGTAAAGATACCTTGGATTTTTTTGGATATTTATAAGATAATTTTTGGAAATTTTGAAAAAAAATATTATTTTTTATTTTTTATTGACAAAATACGTTTTTTTTTTTTTTTTATAATTATGGTCTTTTCAATGTATTTATATGACTGTTTTCCGGTTCAATGGCAAAAAAATACTTTATCAGAAGTTTGTTTATGTGTTTTGAGAATATCAGACCCATAGGATTGTTCAATGTAAGCTTTTTAGTATTTTAAAAAAACACAATCAATAGGTTACTACTTAATACAGTGTTACCTACGGACCCTCGCTGTGTGCTGGCTAGCATACACTTGACCTGTTTATTTTATTTACATATTTAATGTAACTCTAAGCAAAACTGCTGTTAGGAAAGTTTAATGTTGTAGTTGCTATTGTACCCAACAGATGTCGACTCTGGATAGTTCTGCGGTACCTTAGCCCTCTTTCCTAGCCTCCTTGTGAGACTTGATATCAAGTCTGTCTGTCTCAATATCTTTAAAAATTCAGTTCTCCACATCTATGTGTTTATCAAAATCAATCTTTATTTTATATACTACCTTTATATCTATGTGTAACTTTTATTTTAGTACATCTTAATATACATTCAATTCAACCAAAGTGCGTATTAAGTGTGTTTATACCCTACACTTAATCCACTTATTATTTCTCAATCTGAATCTATAATTTATTTTTTTATTCAAAACATTCGAACAACTGCTAAAATAAAAGTTTTAACTTTAAATAAATCCAACAATAACAAATTGACTACGACCAACCACCGGTCTGTTGTCATACGCCTAAATTAATTGTTCTGAAAAGTATTATTTTTCTGAGTTAATATTTTAATAAAAAATAGGAATTTTCCACATTGAATAAGTATTTTTGCTTCTGAGCTTAACGAAAGTAACAGAAGCTATGTGATCGTTCTGAAGAGCAATTTTTTATGTCTCTAATTTAACGCTGTCCGCTGTCCAACGTAACTTATTAGTAAGAGGACCATGTAATGTCAAATTTGAATTAAATCTGTCAACTTTTACTCAAGTTATAGTCGGACACATAAACGTACTGACAGTTAGACAAATAGACTTACAATATGCACATTTGGTTGAATGTAAGAAGCTTTTTTTAATCTCAAAATCTACTTGTCCAATTTAATGAAATTTCGATGGTAGGTCTTGATTAGCCTATTGATGGTCCCATACAAATTTCAACCTTCTGTGCCCAGAACCAACATACATTTATTTACAACTATATCTTCAAAAGTACTTATCTAATTTATATTCAATTTGGATAGTTCGTTGAAATTAGCCCCTAGATAGCCCCAGATTAATTTTAACCTTCTGCTGTTTAATCACATTAAGACTTAATATCATAACAATTTATATTACTTTTCTACCATGATTCCTTTTTGCTTCGCCTTAAACCGCTCTACATACAATAATCCTTAGAAACCTCATGTTTTCACATGTATAATTCAGTTAGTAGACATTTTTAAGTTTGAAATAATCAGTGAATTAATTATAACCGATTTGTTATTAAAAATGTTGCATATGAAATATTAGTTTCATGGTTTAATTTCGAATTTATAAATTTAACTTTTCTTTTTTCTATTTATTTTCATATCGATTAAATTTATCTGTGAAATAGTTGACAATATTTTATCTTGATCTTAGACTAGTACTTATCCTTTTCAGTTATTTATTTTATTTTATTTTTTCACTGCCAATTTCTTAAAGTACCTTAGTATTTAAAATAAAGAGTTTTCAATACTAAACATTTTATCACTTTCTCTTTTGCATTCTAGCGTGGGATCGACGCTTCTTTTAAATTGGTATTCTTATTTTTCTTGAAACCAATAAATTTCTTCTTCTAAGTATATATATTTTTTTTGAAGAAAGTTTTGTTTTGGTGTCTATGCTAAGGCTTTGTTTTCAAATTCACCAAGGTGGAAAAACAAAAGTGTAGATGATCATGTGAAATAAAAAGTCTATTGGTAAGTTAAATAAAGTGAATTTGAAACTGTATGTGTTTTTCTTTCTCCTTTTTCGGTAGGAATCTATCATTCACAGAATTGCCTTTCCCTTGGTTTTAGATTCTATTCACTTTGCTTTAGACCGTTTCAATCCTTTCTAAATCTTTTTTGCACTTCAACTTTAAACTCTCTCTGCCTTTACTATTCACCGTCAGAGGGTTCTGTTTTTCAAAGCTTTCCCTCGTCGTTTCAATCATTGGCTGTATTTCACTTATTTTCTTTTCATTCCCAAAACATGGGGTCTTTGTTCTTATAAAATAGAGTGAACTCATGTGGATAATCAAACTTAGGTCCTGGAACAAACTCATACATAACGATTCCTATTAAATATCCGATGATATCTAATTTAATTAATTAATCTACTCAAAATTAATTAATTATATTTAATTAAACATAATTAATTAAAAAAATTGTAAAAAATATTGAAAATGTGTGAGTAACAGGAGGTTGTTTACATTTCGTTCAAGAAATGTATAATCAGTTTTATTTTCACCAATATTTCAGGAACTAGATTTTTCCAAGGAAAACGACTTACGCATTTAAGTCGTATTTATATGGACTGCAAAAGGGATAGAATTTGAATCAATCCTATTTAACGAGAAGCTTAAATTAAATTTAATATTACCAAATCTATATTTTACTTGTTTTAATAACTCAATGGACGCATTTACTGCAAGAAAAAAACATTACCTGAATAGACATACTTTAAACAGTGTATCCCCCTTATTATTATCCTACTACCTGAACGAATTAAGGATTTCATGTTTTCTCTCCTACTTGGACGAATAAAAGATTAATTATTTTTTCATTGGTAAGTAATTTAATTTTTTTGCGTCCACCTTGGCATTTTCTATTACAGATAAAAATTTTTTCATTAGTCATTTTCTCTCAACTAGAATCCCCTTAGCTAATTATCTGTCATTCCATGCTATGCTTATTAAGATATTAGAATCTGAAGAGTGTCTGACTTGACAAAAATAAATGTTTCTTAATAAATCTATTTTATTAGCTAATCTTGTTGCACTTTAAATTTAAATCTTGGATTTTAAAATTACATTGAGTTTAAGTATTTAACGCTACGCTAATATTTAAATGATTTAATTAGTATTATGTAGCAGTTGTTATCGCTATTACTTTAATATTAAGATTTTATCCTAGAATGTCCTATTATTTTTTTTAAATAGCTTTTGTGCATTACATTATCAATATTTTTTGTTTGTTTCAGGTGAGTTTCATTTTAATTCAATTTCTTCGTTCAGTAAGTTAAAATTAAATAAGTAATAAATAATAAAAAAAGTTAAGTTGATACTTTTCTTTTCTATTATTATAAAATTGGATTTGGGTTAATGTACATGTAGTACACGTTACGCCTTCTAGGGAGGTTATCTGGATCAACCTCGGAGCAAGGAAGGGGTAGAGGGAACAATACTTAAGAATCTGGATCTCAAAAAGTGGTTCATTATGCTCCCCCCATTTACTAACACTTTCAAGCGGAAGTTTGGTGAAACAATATCGATATCTCTACAAAAACTCGAAATTTATCTGATATCAGCTGATAAGAATAATTGATGTTTTCTTACGACATTTAATATTTTTATTTTTAATACAGTTTTCTTCATAAATATGTACTTTAATATGCATAAATTTCTCTTTTTTTAACCTTATTAATTATCTAAAGGCAGTAACGTCGTTAATAAATGTGTAACAGTTCGTAGATAACCAATAGCAATCTTCTTTGAGTAGGGTATCAAATAAATGCTACTGATAAGGATTTGTTGACAACCGTCTGTGGGGACAGAAAGACAAGGAATAGACCTATAAGACAAGGACCAGTGACCACGTGATCACTTTAGTTCGGACTGAGCTCGCTTGAAAGTGTTAGTATATGGGGGAGTATAATGAACCACTTTTCAAATTGTAATGCTCCCTCTACACCCTTCCTTACTCCACAGCCTGTCCACTAGGTAGGCCTTCTTTCCTACTTTTTCTTTGCCCGACTGCTAGGCCCTGAAGTACCCTCCCCCCCCCCAAGTGCTCAGGCCTGCGCAGAATGAAACCAGTGGCGAATCTACATCGGAGTGGCCAAAGCATAAACTTACTTTGTCAAATATCACTGCACCACTTGATAGGTGGCGCACTTCCATTGAAGTGGCCTAAACCTATAATATAGTATATAGTGTAGTATATATTAGTTAGTATTGAAATTGAAAATGGTATTAATTGTTACTGATTAAGCTTTGTTCTTTTGAATGATGCAAATTTGTCAAATAGTATATCAGAAAGGGTTATTAGATGTTAAATTTTGCCAGGAGATGTAGAATTTAAAATTTTATTCAGTATTCTTATTATTTCAAATCCTTGACAAGAAACATTTATTTTTTTAAACTTGAATTGTAGATATTATTGAACTAGTTTGTATCTCTTTTTTTCTTACTGAAGTTGATAAATGACCTGCTTTTTGTATCAGTCTATGTTTCTTGTATTATTGTAAAAAATAGTTGAAAGGAGAGGAACTTTACTTTGCAAAGAAGAGTAAATTCTTGACAATTTATAATTGTCTCAAAACGACATGTATAAAAGAACACATAGAAGATGGAGCTAGTTGAAATTCTGTTATCGTTCATCTGTTGGCTTTGCCTGAGCAAACATTCTTCTGAACCATTCCATTGTTGTCTTTAAGCTGTTTTTCTCAAAATCTCTTGGATCTTTTCCCCCCTTTTCCGCCTATCTTCTGTACAAGGAGTGGCAATAGTATTTCCGAAAAAAGTATTTTTCTAACATGTAACTAAAAATCATTTTGTCGAATTAATATTTTGGTTTGTCGATCCAACATGAAAGTTTCCGCGGAACAATATACAATTAGTTATCATAGACAACCGTATTTATTCAATTTATTAGAGCAAAATATTAAAAATAGTTTAATGGATTCCCGAAGTGATGGTGATGAGACATTCGCATCGTTGTATGAAGTTGCTAAAGCAATCATCTATTGTGAGATTGTTGCTGTCGATCCAAATATTAATATTTTAACTGGCGTATACATTTGCTTATGGATCCGTATTCTTTGGATTATTAGAGTTTGCTTCCAAGCTTACCGACATTCCAATTGATTCCACAGTATAGTTGTTTGCGTCTTATAAAGAATCTAACTTACAAATTACAAGGGTTTAGGGAAATTAGTTCCACAGGTATCCTTATGACATAGGATTGCTCAATAAAAACCGCTATCTTGACTCAAGGTGGCGGATCACAAACATTTTTAATAAAACCTAGAAGCAAAAATAGATCTTACCACAACATTTCAATGTTTTAGTGAAATTGGTTTAGGTGATAAATAGAAGAGATATTTAGAATCAAGGTGGTGGATCGTAAAGATAAGGATATACACTATGACACTGCGGAATACATTATACCTGATGCTGCTAAAAATGTTGAGTTGATTGAATTAATGGTTTTTAAAATGTTTACTACGTTTCCACATTATGTAAAATAAAACATAATGTTACCATAACACAATAACTGCACAATAAAAAATAAACGTCTTTATAAAAAAGCTCTTGACTTTTATTTCTAAACTTCTTTGCAATTACTAATATAACAACTGGCTTATAACTTATCATAAATTAACCAAAAAGATGTCAGATTACAAATAAAACTAAGTTATATTGTGCTTCAGGGATTGTGTCTTATAGATTTGATTAATATTTTTTGCTATCACCTGAGCCATAAAAGGGAAAACATATTTTATGACTAAATAGAAGCTCGTCTTTAGTTTTAATTAAGGTCAGTTGAATGTAATAACCGCACAAATCTAAATTGTTAATCCTTTTAAGTAAGAGAACTTTGACATTTATATTGTGAGCAGCAACTATTTACTTAAATCATAGAATAATGTTACAATCCAGTTGTAATAGCAAGTTAAGGTCCTGAAGTAATTAAGGTCTTAAAGTAATAAATCCTATGCACTCTCTTGTCGTGGAATGCAGAATCTAAGATTCACATTGTAATTCCTTTTGGGTTTAGATGCGTCTTACAGATTCAGGCAATAATGTTTCCCATTCTTCATCCGCAATGTTGTATAATGGTCTCGAGTGAAAGTGCAAAATGCTAGAGCGATATATTAAAGAGAACAATATAGAGATGTATAATTTAATTTGCTACTCTGAGATGTTTGTTTATGCCGTACGAGTATTATTTATGATTTGAGTGCTTATATTAAATAAACATATTATTCTATAGACATGAGTAAGTGATATGACCAACAGGCGAATTATTATTAATCTGTACTAATGTTTTGGTATAATACATTTCTATTCATATTTTACATAAAACTCACAATATTATCTTATATAATTTCTTGAAAAGACAATAATGGTAAAACTTTTAGGTCATTCATTTTTATTTTCGTCTTAAGTAAGCCAACGTTAAGAAGAATATAGTTTAAAAAAATTAATTGGCTCCGCTTCTGATAACAAGATTTTTATTAAATCCAGATTTTATTTATTTTTATTTTCATTATGATGATTGATAATGATGACGGCAATTATTTAAAATAATTTCCCCTAAAAAAGAGGCGTTTGTTTAACATCTGAAATACTGAGATCAGGCAAATATACTATGTTGTGTTCTTCTATAGCAGTGTTTCCCAAACTTTTAACATCTGTGTACCCTTTCTATAATTTGCGTAACACTAAGTACCCCTCGTAAAAAAAAAATATATAAAAAATAAATAAATAAATAAAATAAAAAGTTCTCATTTGTGAAAATAGCAAATGAATTTAATCATAATTCTTCTAGGCAAAATGACCTTTATTTTAAGACTAAAATTATAAATTCTAGTAAGATAATTTAAGTTACTAAAAATGATAAAATATCTTTTATATTTAAATGTTATAAAATAAACATAAATGAGAAATGTATAGAATACTATAAGGAAAAGTTTCGGGAATCTCACGTAGAAATAAAGTTCACGGACTTTGGTTTAAGGCTAGAGGCACAATGGCATTTTTAACAAACACAAAAACATTTAAAAAAAAAAAAAATCGGCACCGATCGTAATTTCTTATGGGTCCTAGCTGAAAATATAATTTGAGATTCTCTAGGTTATTAATAATTAACTATACATTTTATTTTTATTGTATATAACTAGTGTTAAATAGTTTTTAAGTACAGTTATTCTTTCATTAACTGTACGAATGTATTATTATTTATTTAACTATTGTCTCTTGATTGATTAATATGCTGTGTTTATAGTAATCCTTTAATGAAGGACAATATGTTATAAGGACAATGTGTTATCAAAGTTTAGAGATAATCTTTAATAGAGTAATTTACTGTGAAAATGCTTAACAGAGCAGAAATTAAGTTAGTAATTTAGTACTTTAAAATTTGAGCACTGGAGACAAAAATCTAATCATCTCTACAGAAACCAAATATCAAGGAAATCATGTGGAAACTTGAACAACAAAACATCTAAAAGATTGATTTAAAGTTAAAATGCATAAGATGTTGTTGTATTTGAAAAGGTGTTTGAGAGAGGGAAGGTCAAAAGGTCCTATATCCTGNAAAAAAAAAAAAAAAAAAAAAAAAAAAAAAAAAAAAAAAAAAAAAAAAAAATTATAGTAAAATATGCGTATATATCAATAACAGTAAATATATATTTTTTTTAATATATAAACGAAAACAAAAATCTAATTTAAGAACAAAATTAACAGGGAACCAAATTATGATGTTATTATGGAACCAAATTATGGAACTGTTGTCTCAACATAAACAATTTTATTCTTCTCTGGATAAAATTAACTGAGCAGTCAAAGCCCGGTACAGTCCGTACCCCCTCCAAACTCTTCCCGTACCCCAGGGGTACGCGTACCACACTTTGAGAAACACTGTTCTACAGGCAGAATTAAGTAAATCCCTTTTTTAATTATTGATTATTCTGATACCACGTTTGCTTTTATGTATTCATTTACAGCAATCACTAGAGACATTGAGTAAACAAGTTTACGTAGACCTAAAGCTTCAAGAGGATTCTTGTTGAACCATCAAGAGGATATAAAGGTATGTTTGGCAAGGCGACCTAAGGGTAAGTTTTGTTCTTAAACCTAGTCAAGCGTGCTTTGACTTAGGAGATGCTTCACAAGGATCAACAGTACTTGAAAAGCAGATAGCTTCAAAGAATAGACAATTTAACAAGGAGATGTAGGAATAAGTATTTCTGAAGCTTTAAATTGAAAGAAACATGCGTTGAACATTTTAAATTATAAATCAACAACATATAAATGCGAACAAACTTTGTTTTTGGATATAAACTACTGAAATTATTTAAAAATGATGTATGGAAACTATATAAAACTTGTAATTTGTTATATTTCTAAATTGGTAATTTGTCTATCAGAATATTCTATACGTTTAACTTTCTGAAGCAGGTAAATATTTGTAAAGAACAATTGTTTTTGTTCCAAATTTTCTTGAGTAAATCCTTAAATCATACATTTTTGGGGTTAACATACTAGGCTGTAATACAGCCTTCAACGAACTAAGAACTTTTGCTTCTTGTATACCAGACTCCATTCAAATGTAAAAGTGCAACCTAGCGAAACTGAACGAAGAAAAGCGCGTGCCCCGCTTTTCGGTTCATGAGCTATTGAGTTTCCGGTTCGGTTATGGATTTTATTCGTATTTATGGTTTATCTGTAATTACGATTGGTCCGTAATTACGTTTTTTTTTGTAAAACCAGTTTTACAAACGGCGTACGGTGTCTAAAATCAATATAGTTATTGATAATCCTGAAAATATGTACTTGATTAAA
The DNA here is from genome assembly GCA_001010745.2 of Gerris buenoi. Lineage (NCBI taxonomy): Eukaryota > Metazoa > Arthropoda > Insecta > Hemiptera > Gerridae > Gerris > Gerris buenoi. The sequence goes on from KZ652116.1 coordinate 209,810, forward strand.
CTTAAAAAAAAAAAAAAATGTCTAATCCTATTTAAATCAACACGTCTGTAAATACTTTAACCTTGAGGATCCACAATGTTCAAGCTTGCTACTCTTCTTATTCAACAGTTCTATCTTATAGATAATCTCAGAGGAAAGTCGTACGCCCTCTGCGACTCTTGACAGTAATCTTCTGGATTATTGCTGGAATAACCATACCTTCATTAACGTTTGAAGATTTCATTTATAGATATCAATGAATTAATTTCTAGATATCAATCATTAAGTTGTACCTATGAATTTAATATACTTAATCAATAAAAATCTATAGTTTACAGATATTTCATTAAAAAAAGAAAAAAAAAAAAAAAAAAAAAAAAAAAAAAAAAAAAATCTAAAACAATTCTTTTCCAGCAGATCACATAAAGAAGCATTTTCTTTTTTTTCCTCAATTTATCTGACCATTAAGAAGAAAGTATTACCTTTATTTGCGTTTTAATAAAAAAAATAATTCTCTTCTCTTTGAAAACAGAAGAACAAGGATTTTGTTTTCACCTTCATTATTTCGCTGCTGTGTACTATATATAAATACAGGGTGCAGTAGATCCGACTGACGCATGTTTTAAAGGGCTGCATTGCATAAGAATAGTGTAAATTTGGGAAAAATCAGTGTATTTTATTCGTCTCAGTAGGTAAAATTTTCATTTTTTACATGTCTGAAAATTTAATCTACTTGATTGCGGCCATCGCCAGCAATACATTGATAAGGGCTGGTAAATTCTATTTGTTATTTTGCTCTCGTCGCCTTATCAGTTTGTTTACTTTATCTTTATCAGTTAGTTATCGCGCATGTGCTACTGAGAGCTAAGCCTCAGTGCTGCTTTTCTTAAAGCGTTCGATTGTATAACTACCTCCGCTAGTCGCGTCTCTTTTACGAAGTTCTAGTTATTTGCCGCTAATTATTTGTTTTGTATGAATATGAATCCGCTCTCTGACGTTTAACCGCTTTCACGCTATATTCTGCTACCAGCTTTATAAGAAAGCAACCCGCCGTACAATCCATTTGATAAACAATTGCGCTAACGTGAAAGTTGGAGAACGGGCCGGATATTATTTAATGTCTCCTCTTATATCCAGCAAGTGCAATTTCTGAAGTTTCTACCTTTGTTTGGCACATTTCCTTGACACGATTTCTGCAGGGACTCAGTTCGTCATTTCTTCTTTGGTATGGAGGCGATGTTTGAAAATTGTTTCTCTAAATTGCATGGTTGACATTGTATAAACATTGTATATTCCTCTAAGCATGTAGCACACTAATCCGAAGAGCATTTTTAATGCAAGAATAAAAAATACAATAGTCATTTAGATAAAGTTAGTAGTAGTAGTAGTCTAGTACTTCCTACTAGTACTAAACCACTTGTTTGAACCTTGCAATTAGGCCATCACTTAGGCCGTTTTTACGCCCCGCGGTAGAGAGTTCTAGCCACTTCACTCATCATACATAATATGTATATTGTATTGCCGAAGCGAGTATGATGTGATCAATAGTGAGCCATATAAATCAGAGTGTCACGGCGAGGAATCGAACCCCATCTCGTTTCACTCATGATTCATTGATAGCCGAGCAGACTTGGTTTAACCCACACGGCTACGCTACTTACTACTACTACTACTAGATAAAGTTAGCATTATTTTATCAATTATATGTATGCATGTTTCCAACATAATAAAAACACTGTGAGATACAAAATAAGTTTGTTTAGTGTTTTCTATGTAATAGGTATGTCATAGTTGGTTTCGTCTTTTCGTGGTTAAATTAACTCATTATTAAACAGTTTATCAAATGCATCATACAAACTATTTCTCCCTGCAGGAAATTGAACTCGATCTAGAAACTAGATTTATTCCGGACAAACGACTAGTGGGTAGATTCGTATATAAATGGAATGGACTACATTTGTGAAATTTTTAATCAAAATTTTATTTTATTTTTTTTTTTTTTTTTGAGAAATATTTATTTCTCACGTTTAATTGGAACATTTGCGGGGTAGCGCCCACATATGAAGAACTGAAATAGATTTCTTGCTAAAGGATCTGATTTTTCTCAACATGAATGCCAAATTTAGGGGGAGACTGGCCCAGAAAGTTAGGCTCTACGCAATTGCCCAGACAATAGACAAACAAGCAGCATTTTTTTAAAAACAACTTTTTTTTACTCAGGGAATCTTACAACGTGTAAATCTATCAATATCGAATTTTCGCGCTTCCACAATACCTACTCTTAATTATGGATATACTACGTATATGAGAGAGTAAAAAAGTTGAAAAAGAGTAAACAGAATTCCTCCATTTGCATATTCAAACAACCAATTTCTTTAAAAAAAAAAAAATGTAGTTTACTGTCTAAAGTCTACAACATGCAAGTAGATAAATGAGTACCCTACTTACTTCGTTAACTTTTTTTTAGGCTAACAACAGGTAAAACATAAAAATAGAGTAGTTTTACTAGGAATTTAATGATTCGCTTTTAATGGGTATCGGAAATAGTCATATATTTAATGTATTAAAGGGTATTGGAAACGCCATTGTCAATTAGAAGAGATTGAATTACAGCGAAAATTTTCCTCTCCGCCTGTCGGAGTAAATTTGTAGAGAAGTTTGTGTTATCTCTCAAATGTATAGCTAATCCGAAAATCGTGCCTAACTCATTCCATACATGATTTAGCCGTGAAATAGCTAATCAAGCTCCCCAATGACTCACACATCATATGATACATCTCATTATGCGTTACCTACCCTCCATGATGTTCCAGCTTTTCACTTCCTAAACCTGTTTGCCTCTAAGTATACATCCACATATATCACACTGAATTTACTCTCGGGATGAAAGTCCCATGAGACTAAAACGTTCTCATTTCCCAACGTTCTATATCCCATCCATATTTTCAAATATTTCAAAATATATTTTGCGCCATCAAATTTATTCCTCCAAGTTAAATTTTAGAGTATTAAAATTCTTCTCTTTTGTTGTATACTCCTCCTACCTTAAAATCTATATTTAAAATCTTGTCTTTTTATACACATCTACATTTAATTCACCCAATTTTATACATACAACTACAATTATACATACAAACTTTTATTAAGCATAGATAATTTTTAAATTATTTTGACTAGATACATAATTCATTATAAAATGTCTATTTAATTTAATCAAATATTCTTTGTTTTACAGTTTATTTGAGTGTCAAATTAAGATAGCCATTAAAAAAAAAAATTCGTTAAAAATTAATTATTCATAATGCAGTTTATTTCCTTGCATACTTCTCTGTAATAAAATTATAATTAAACTTTTTAACATTTCTTTTTTTTACAGTCCATTATTTTTTTTTAATATTCTTTTACTTATCGTGGTTAGTTACAATTATTATTTATTTGTACAAAAGGTGGGCAATATCCAGCCCGCGGAGGTGTTCTTGCTAGTGCTTAAACATTGTCATAGCCTTATTTCTAATAGCCTTATCATAGCCTTATTTCTAATAGCCTTCATAGCCTTATTTCCATATAATAAATTACTGATATAGATGATGGCCCATGGCAAGTCATAGCTCTGTTATATTCTGATAAACACATAAAAAAGTTATTGTAAAATTGTAGGTTTTTCAGATGAATATTTTAGATTTAATAATTTTAAACTCCACAGGGGGAAATTTTTTTTTTCAAAGGAGTTTTTGAACCATATAGTCTGCTAATTAGTGTTGCTACTAGCTTCCTCGCGCCCTATTTTGTATACTCTAATAATTTCATGCTCTTTCAACCTATTTTTGTCAAATTTATCCAATTTATTACATGAATTAAGCAAAATTTAGTAGTGAGAGCCGACTGCTGAGATTAATCTAAGGTTATCTGCGGACTACTTTCGATAAACTATACAAGTTTCATAATATAAAAAATGATATGTACTTTTGAAGCTATAGGTCTAAATATACATGTATGTTTGTGCGAATGTGGAAGAGGAACAAATGGGCGCTGAAGATTTAAAAACCAGAAGGTTTCTGATCCAGAAACCTATATGGAACCAACAATGGGCAAATTATTAGCTGCCATCCATTAAAATCGGACAATTATTTTTTAAGATATGTGGTTCACAAAAATTGAGCGTCAGACCGAAAGACAGAGACGGAAACAAAAATGTTCCCTGATGTCTGAAACTGTTTTGGAATTTTTGAAATCGCAGATATAAAACATCATAAAAATGCAAAATGTTAATTTGCTATTGCTCAGTCATGTGAGATGTACGTGATATATGACGCAGTAATGTTTGAAAGGAGGAAATTTTCTCTTGTAGTTATTGGATAAGGGAAGAATCATTGTTTCTGGGGTTGTCTTTCTGTCCCCAGGGCCTTATATTTACTCTATCAGTAATGCTCTCCAGTTCTCACGAATAACTTTTATTTATCACTACAGTATGCGTTTTATGAGTTGTGACTTTTGACAGCGCGGAAAATTCCGAAAAAATGGAGTGGGTCTGAAAAAAGAGCTCTGATCGAGTTCAAATTTGGCACGAATGTACCTCTGTGTATTTATATAAATATTGCACTCGTTTATTATTTTTGCATTTAAATTGTAAGATATGTGTTTACCCATAAAGGCACAAATCGATGGCATTGCGCGAAAAAGGCATAAGTGACTTTTTGGCGAAAATGAGTTAAGTGCACCAGGTGACTTAAAACATTGAACTTAACAATCTGTGAAAATCTTGAGTTCAAAAAATGGCGGGAAATCATAGAACTCGAATGCCCTTTTGGCATAAATGCCCAAAAAGGAAAATCGTTTAAGGCTAATCGTATTTAGTAGCTTTATCACTTTTGGCTTTTAAAACAATGTCTTCACAATTGTCTTAAGAGCACTTATAACATTTTCGCCCTAAAATTATTTGTCACAAAATGAGATAAGATCACTTATGACATTTGGCCCTCAAGAGTTATACCTACAGCACTATTTAAGCGCTTTATAACCTTGTGAGTTTTCATTATTATAATTATTTTTGTTGTATTTTTATTTGTTGGCGTTGTTTGCAGTTTTTCTTTTTGTGCCCGTAGTAATTAGTAACAATAATAAAATGTATTTGGGAGGAAATTTAATAGTGGAAATGTGTAGAGAGAGGGCAAAAGCTGAAAAATCAGCTAAAGAAAATCTATTTTTAATGATGATATTATTACTTTTAATCAAGCTACTATTTATCATGTTAACCTAAACTATAAGAGGTTACATCCTTAGAATATAATTATATATTTATTTGAGTTTACAGGGGTGATTTATAAGTACATTTTTTTCAAAATTTGTTTTTGAAAAAGGTGATATTATATCCCTTAATTTGGATATCTTCAAACCTCGTTATGAAGAAAAATTTACACTGCAATAGTGATAAGGTTGTTATTGTTTCCACGGAGGGAGCGTAAAGAACAAGTGGTTAAGTGAATACACTTATTTGGCTTCAATATTATAAATTAATTGTAATAAAAAATAATCAAATAATGGTGAAGTAGATTAATATTATATTATGTATAATTTGAGAATAAATTGTTATAATTATTACAGTTAATAAATAAATAAATTAAACATGTGTAGGAGTTAATCTCTAGGCCACTACATCTTCAGATGTGTCGAAGGATTACCTGGGATATACTGGGAAGATAGGAATTTTACAAGAGGATTG
>KZ652116.1:217971-233212 GCA_001010745.2 Gerris buenoi
ATCATTTTTCTAACTTCCATCGGTTATTACTCAAAATATGGCCAAATAAATGGGTAAAGTCATGAATACTTTTTGAAAGGTAAGTAAATGAGGAAGTTTTCCAGAAAGTGTACTTTTTGCACCTACACTGGTTAGTAAGTTTTGCCACCACCAAAAAATAAAATAAATAAATTTTTTTCAATAATTTCGATAAAAATGAGTACTAAGCAAATGCTAATCTGAATTAAAGGAATTAATATTACTTTTATTTTAGGAAATTTTCTAAGCTTTCCAACGATAATAATATCATTATTCTAGTATTCATATTTTAGGAGCAACAATTTAATTTATGAGGCAAGGACGACACCCCACGAAAATTCGGTAATATTGACCTAGTGGGAGAACGGTCAAGAATTGACCTAAGGTATATATGGTGATTTTTGTTCCGTATGAGGTGTACTATCGCCCTATATCTTTTCCAAACTTTATCGCCACCCTGTATATCTACCTCATATTTGCTAATATCGAAGAAGCGAATACATCCTCTGTTCTAAATTAAGCAATTGGCATAAATTATTACGTCATTAAATGATTTTGTTATTATAATATTTAAATAGATCAAATTGAATTATAAATATAAAATAATGCCATTAATAAATTAAATTATACAGATATGAGGCAAAAGAAGTGAACAATGTAATAATTAGTATTTTTAATTTTATATTTCTGCGGTGGTCTGCCCTTCAGCTTTAGCCAAAAACAATTCTTTTTTTCTGTAAGCTGACATTTTTCGTTTAAATTAATTTTAATTGCTAAAAGGAATATTTATAATATTAATAATTCAAATAATGAAACAATAAGCTGCTAATATTATTATTAATATCTTTAGTTCAAGCGGATCAGATTACTGTCCAGGTCGGTTCTAAAATTTACGTTTACCTCTGACCTTTATTAGCCGTTTAAAGGGGGAACCCTTGACTGGGAGTTTAATTAGTGTTTGATTAAGGTCCGCCTCGTATCCTATTGTTTTAATTAATAAGTCAGAACGTGTGGTGAATACATAAGTTTGAGTAAACCAGCCTTTGTGTAATATGTTTCGGCTTTTGAAAGACAACCTGAATTATTGAAGAGAATTATATGCTCGGGGACACCTGAATCTTGGAATTCGTAAATTAATTTAAATTGGAAATACGAATTTATTAATATTGTTTAGCTGGGGCCATATAATTAGAACAATATTAAGCTAAGTTGTTACTTCTATATCTATATAATATATTTTAGAACATTTCAAAATTAAAGAAGCAACATGTATTGGAAACCGACTAAGTTTTACTGTTTTGACAGTACGGGGTTTCAGAGACTAGAACCGAATTGTCCGTTTAGGAGTTTCTTGATTGGTCATTTTTATACTTATTGCTTTCTCGTAAAAGTATAGGCATATTATATTTTAGAGGGAAAGTATTGTTAAATTTTAATGCCGTATTTTGGTGGTTTACACATTTCGATGACTTTTAAAAACTACTGGACTGATTTCGATATGTTTGGGCATACATGATCCGAAAAATCATATTCAAAGGTGAAATTGACAATCAATTTTAGTTATACATTTTTGAGAATACCCTGAATAAACCAGATACTCTGAATAAACAAGTTCAAGTTAAAGTTACATTTTTGGCACATTTTGAAGATCATATAAAATGCATTAATTATTATTTTCGCTCGACAAAAATTAAAATTAAATTAAATACTGTGTCATAAGATGATTTTTTTTTTTTTTTTTTTTTTTTTTTTTTTTTTTTAATTCATGTGTTATTAGTTTTTTTTGGATTAGGTTATATATTTAGATGAATGAACTATTATTTGAATTTGTTATGAAAACTATCCTACGAATAGTTTTGGCTAAAGCCTTAAAATTATGCCTAATAATTTCAGGAAATTGGGATTCGAGACTGGAACGTGCGCTAGTGTGTGTGAAACAGCTGTGTAAAACAAGACTCAGTTATTAGTGTTAGTAAGAACTTAAGGGTCAGGTCAATGGAAAGGGGGGAATCCTCCCACCAGGTCACCTCGTCACCGCTGCCAGTGCCCCAATGCCCCCTACTACAGTAGCTTTCACATCTCTCTAATCTCATATTATCTATAACATGATAATTCCATTTTATTATTAGCACATATCAATTGAAACAATTTTTACCTCCAATTTATCGAAGAAATAACAAAAAGGAAAGCAACGCTGATGCCTAAGGCTAGGTTCCCGCGACGCCTATTCAATTCGATTTTTTCACGTATATGGTTTTATTGCATCCGCGCTAGCACTTCACGAGGGGTAACTCAACAGCACTGAGCAGTCAGCACACAGTCGTCATCATGGATCCACAATTTACGTGTTCCACTTCTTTTATATTGATATGGACGGGTGCGCCAGCAATGTTTCAGAAGGTACGGGGTAAATCCCCTACTAATGACTGGTCTACAACAGGAAAAAAATTGAAAAGTTTTCCTAAACCCAAGACATAATAAACAGAGTTTTTTTAAAATTATATCCGTTAGTCGATTGCTAGCTTTGATAATTTATTAAGACTAGAGGATTCGAATCGTTTGCTTATAGTTAAAAATATGTACTTTGGATAGATACTTGTAAAATTTCATCGCACCGCACTGTTAAATAGATGACAGACTTCTAAACTACTATAGTTCGATATCGAGGGAAAAGTTAGTTGATATGAGTAACACAATATAAGCAAACGCAGCAACAATATGTAATGCATCTTGCATGCGGTAAAATACATTCGAGGTTTATCGAATGGTAATGACAATATAGGGAAAATTAATAAACAAATTCGAGATTTTACCGCTTTAGCTCTGTGGGAAAAACTTAATAGAATACTCACTTCCACTACTTTGTTTGATAAAACGGGGAAAATATCGTCTCTTGATAACTCTAGATTTAAAAGACCGAGGGATTCCCATTTCTTTGGAAGAGTAGGATTCAAAATGAACGATGGCAAAAGTTTGTGACATGGGCGCAGCTGAAATGTTATAGCTAAACAACTCGAACCTTGCTTCTAAAGAGGACCATAATGCTTTCAAGGAGGAGGTGAGTGAGGAGTTTAACGAACTTAAGCAAGAGAACAATCAATTAAAAAGTGAATTACAAACACAGAGGGTGCCATTAAAAAATTAATCAAATAATGGATGATCTGGAAAACGCAAACTTAATTTTCAGAGGGGGGCTTCAATTTATCCAGGATGAAAATCTGAATAATTTCGTGAGAACGACATTTTTTATTTGCGGAAAATGACATCATTTTTAAAATTAAATAATTTAATATCAAATTATCTTCGCTGATCATATTTCAAAAGATATAAAAATAGTTATTAATGGGAGGAAAACCGCATTCTCTTGTTATTATCTGCATAAACTATAATTTCCATAGTGAATCTAATCAAAACAAGATAATAACATGTTGCATGCAAGGATCCTCTCATTTGTGTTTGGTTTTCCATTCTATTTTCTATTAGAGCATAAACTTAACAAGAAAAGCTTTGAACACCATGATAATCCAGTGGTATTATGGCTTTTAATTACGATTACGATCACAGGCACAAAGTAACCACATGAATACCGTGTTAATAATTCCTTTTAAGTACGCTCTTTTTTCATTTTCATTTAGCCTTTAGAACTTGGCTTTGAAAGATTTTCAATTTATTGTTAGAGCATATAGTTTTATTTACGCTGATGTGAGGGTTTAATCAATTATGCATTCGATTATCCAAATCTCTCTAATTTCTTTTATATAACTTAAAATTGTTGTTAATTAGTATTATTTTAAAGGAGGTGATTACAGGTAATATTTAATATGATAAAGCAAGTATGAATATCACAATATGTCAGTATAGTTGTTTGTCTTAACAAAAGTTGAAGCTAATCCATTTAAATTATATTATTGCATAGGACCTATAGCGTTAGCTTCTACATTGTTTTCATGACGCAGTTTGTCGAACTTATTTCTCAACAATCAATTTCTACCCCTTAATCCTACTTTTATGTTTGCAAGTGACTACCCAGAACTTACTACCGGTTTATGGATAGGATTGTAGACCATCCACCATTTTAGTTTTATTCAATATTTTTCATCCACGGGATTTCGAGGATTCTTTCACACAATTTCCCCGGAAATTTTTTAAGATAGATTCCAGATTTCCATCGTCGCCTTCTTCAATACAGCCACTGAAAATGAGTCCTCCAGAAAAAGTCAGCAACCCAAAGAACATTCCCTTCTGGAGCAATTCCATTGCACCATGTGGCCTTTTACATCATTACCTCATTTCCTCTGCAGTCCATTTTTTTCTAGGTCCTGTTCTACTGTGTATTTTTCTCTCTTTTTTTTTCTTTTTTGTTAAGCATTTATAAATTTGGCCGAGCATTTCTCTGTAAAACTAACTTCTAGAAAATAATCTCATTTTACTAACGCTCATTAGTCCAAGCTTCTTTTATTTTCATATGCTTTATTATTTATAACGAATTCCACTGCTATATCTTACCACTGTTGTAGATGCGAAATGGGAGTAAGCTCCCTTGGATTTTAATTCTTGTTTGAAAATTCTTTATAACAATGATCTCTAACGAAATATTATTAGACATTAGGTAGTTACAAGCAATTAACCAATATACAAAATTTATATACCAGCTTGTTGGTTTCATTATGGCGTGAAATTAAAAATTTTACTTAAAAAAGGTCAAAGGTAAAAGGATTTTGTGATTACCCAGCAGTGTTTATGTATTTTATACAAAAAAATAATAATAAAAAACCAGACGCTAGCCTACACAACTTGTTTGTGCTTACTTAATTATTATGCTCAAACATAATCCTCTTTAGTTGGCTTCTTGCCTTTAATTACATCGCATGTTCCAGGAGCGTGATTCCTCTAACTAGTTAAAATTGCCGTATAAAAGAGAGAACGACTTAACGATGAAAAATTATACGATATCTGAAAGGGAAAAGGAGAAAAAATTGAGATTAATACCCTGACAGAGAAATTGAGAAGAACAAACAACATCATTACTCGAGGGAACAAATTGAATAAATTCTCAATTATACGTCGTTATTTTCTTCTTGAATAAAATATCCTTAATTTACCATTGAAACCGATGTCATTATGATGAAAGATTTACTTAATTGAATGAAACTCGATTAAATAAACACCGCCAGCAAAATTTTCTTGATAAACAGATTTTTCAGATAGAAAAATGTTGTTAAAGTAATATAATAGGTATTATAAAATGTTTTTTTTTTTTAAACTGGAATTGAGGGTGTTTTATAGACCATAAAAGGGACGAATTCATTGGATTCTAGAATTATGTATAAGCTTTTTGAGACTTTTTAATTTAACAAAATGTACTTATTTTAAATTGATGTATGTGGGAATATAAATTATTAATTTAAATAAAAGAATATTGATACATTACTGCCCTATTTCCCCAAATATTTTCCCTCAGGTCGAGTTGGTTACAGAGGCACTTGGACGAAAATAAATATCGTTGTTGGGTATTCAGAATTAGTTAAACGACAGACCGGATAATGCTAAGTTACCACTGGAAGGGCTGACTCTCGTTAGTCTTGGTAACGTGTATAAAAAGCCCACATCCTTGGTCATGTAGAGCAAAGTATTCACTATTCAAAGGCATGCCACGCCGTGCTGCTGTCGACTGTATGTCGGGTGTTGTACATTCTAAAATTTATTCTACTATGTTGGTGCAGGCAAAATAACGATTATGACAGATTTTGGTGTGTGTCAAACAGGTCTTACATATGTGGAGTTTTTGCTTTTTTTTTTTTTTTATCTCTGGTAGTCTGCTCTGTAAGAGAGACAAATGATTATTCATTAATGTATTTGTTGCAAGATCGCTAAAACTGTTAATAGTTTTTACACAATGGACAATATAACAATAAAGTACATGATAGGATGCAAGGAAGCTATGTGCCACACTAATTAGCAGTCTATTTTTTTATTAATTTAAAAGTGAATATTAATTGTTTTAAATAATTTTGATAATATATAATATTTAATTTCTGTATTAAATTCGTTTAATAAAGAAATAAACTGTTTTCTTTGTTTAATAAATCGTATACAGTGCTTTTTCTGGAGATAAAATGTTGTAGGTACCTCGAGAATAATGCATTATTATTCCCTTGTTATAATTATCTCCCTCGGCTACGCCTCGGAAGCTAATTTACATTAATCCCTTGGCTTCCCCTCGGTAATTAAGATACCTAATACTCTCGGCTTCGCCTCGGTATTCACTTCAAGTAAATAGTTTAGTTGCCTTAAACTCTTCGGCTTTGCCTCAGGGATCAACTCAGTCACACGGGAAATAATATCTTATATTATACCCTAGGTGCATAAATAATTATTTTACATATTGTCTGTTCTTCACTATTTATCTTATAGAAAATGCTGTTATTTCTTGGCCTTAAAGTAACATAATTATTACTTGTATGCTCCACTCCTATAACTAACAATTGATTATTTAGTGTAGTGTCCAGGAATATTGGATTAACATGGTAGCTCCCCATTGTTGGTCTTAAGCATTCCTGTTACTACAAGTGTATGTAAGCTCTTCTAATTTCACTACTTAAGTTGTATATCTTCTATTCACCCCTAAAACCCTAATAATGAAAGAACTTTTTTTTATTTTATTATTATTTTTTATAATTACACCATTTGTTGAAGAGAATTATTGCGTGGATGTTTCTTGTATTTTTTTTTTATTTTTTCTACATTTTTCTATTTTTTTCTTTTTTTTATTATTATTTTTTTCTTTATTCACATCGCTTCAGCCGAAGCTGTGGTCGAGCTATGATTTTACTATATTATTAAAAAGTTTTATAATGTATCAACATTCATTTTTATCTATAGAATTGCAAGAACAAGTGAAGACATTAAAAATCCTATGTTTAAAAACTTTCTTTGAAATTTCTTTTCTTCTCTTGAACTACTGATTGATAACTAGGTTGCTTGAACCGTTTAATTTTAAATAGAAAGTAGAAAGACTCTCTTGTTTGCAATTGATTGAGACGTGACGTGTCTTGAAGTGTTAAACTCCTCACATAGGGCCTCGATTACTCATCGATTGAGCCATTATCTTGAATCTAACCTAATGGGCGACCACATTGAATTAAACTACCTTCAAGTTGCATCACGCTAACACCTTTAAATTAAAATGGCCCCATTAACCTCTAACACTAACAATCAATTCAAGTCAATTTGTCTGTACCAATGTTCTTTTTGTTTCCTTAATTGATCCCAATAAAATCATTAGCTATTATTCCTTTATAACATCAAGTAAAAATAGTTTATAGAAGACTGCTATTGTTGTATCATTTATTAATGAAATCTTTGTACATCGAAAGATATTTAAAAAACGAAATAATATGTTGAGTAACTATATAAGTAGTTGCTTATTTAAGTATTTTGATCCTTAAAAGGACCATATTCATATTTTTACGTTCACGTGTTCATGGAAATCCCCCACCCCACGAACTCCTCTGGCTAACCCTTTGATCCCTCGCTCCAAATGGTAGTCTCATTTCAGTTGTGGTTACAAATTTTTGTCATTAAGAGTTGGTGTAATGTTATGCTTATAAAAAGAAGAAACGCACACATATGAAAAATCGATCCAAGACAACTCAGACAAACTTTCTCATATACGAGTTCTTAATTACATAGCCCAGTGTTATCCAGTTTTTAGTGTTGTACATTTAATTTTTATTGAACATTTCATCAAAATGTATCATAAAAAAAACTTCTTCTGAGCGGGGAATCGAACCCGGGCTCTCTCAGTCCGCGTTTTAAGCTATTTTCTCAGGAACTAGATTTTTCCCGGAAAACCGTATTTTGTTCTGGATTATATAATTAGATTCGTATTTAAATGGACTACATTTTAGAATTTTTTTATCAAAATAGTCAAACCCTTTGCGAGATAATTTTTTTCACGGTTTCTCAGAGTTTTTGGGGGTATTTGGAGCTAAATTTAATGGAGAATGATTTTTCTGAACATGTTTGCCAAATTTCATCAAAATTGGTCTAGTAGTTTATACTCCAGGCGTCCGCACAGTCGACAGACGTACAGACATTTTTTAAAAACAACTTTTTTGGACTCAATGGACCTCAAAACGTGTAAAATCAAAATCTTAAAATCGAATATTATCGCCATAACAATACTTTCTCTTTATATGAGAAAGTAAAAAATGGTTGAGAAATTTAATCACGCAAATTACAAACACTAGAAGTTCAAGAATCCGGAGATTGTAAATATTTTTTACGATTGGACGAAAACCGTTTTTACTAATTGTTGGAGCTAATACCTCATATAATTGAGATAGAAGAAATGCTTATGCATATGCAAAACACTGTCTCGACATAGAGTAGGCTGATTGCGAAATTATGACTTTGTGCTTCCAGCAGTTAAGAACTAATTTGATTTTTTTTTTGTATTAGCTGCGAAAATATTGTTTTAGCAAATTGTTTAAAAAAAAAAAAAAAAAAAAAAAAAAAATTTTGTCTGCACATTAATTATTCTTAAAGTTCTATTTGAATATGCTTTCGATTTAACCTCCCATAAACAATGTCTTTTCCGGTAGAGATAAATAAATAACTCCCAAAAATCTTTATTTTTCTAAAACAAGACAAATTTATATTTAAAAAAAAATAATTAAAAATTAACAGAATAACAGGCAACAATTAAAATATACAATTAACGTAAAAAAAATACAATCAACAGGAACAATGAATTAAAACAGAAACAACAGACAGAAATATCAAAATAGTAACGAGAGTTGGAGACCAACCACACAAATGCCAACTTAGGCCTATTTTCACTTTGATTAGTGGGAGTGGGGGAGCAAGTGATTAATGCAAGTGCTTAGAAATTAGGACAAAACACGAGTTGACCGCAATTGATTAGTGAGAGTTATTAGTAATCACTGAATAGAAGCGTGTTCTAATTTTTTGCCAGTTGCCGCACGTCTTGTACTCATTTCACTTGCAGCTTGCCTCCTACTAAACACGTTTGGACATGCTTGTTTAGTTGTTTAGTTTAGTTAGTTAGTGTTTAGCGCGCGCTCAGGACGGTCGTTTTTATAGCAATTGGAAATAAAAATGGCAAAGGGGACCGAGGATATAACAAGTATAAGCTAAACAGCACAGCACAGTGGACACTACTCGCATTACACACTTCAACTAATCACTTGCACCCTACTAATCAAAGTGTGAATTGGCTTTTAATACGAGCGCGTCGGGTGACTGGTAGGGGTAGGGCTCGCATGTTGTAATGACACGCTTCGAACCCTTCCCAACCTCGTGGCCTAACACGCACTCAACCCAATTCACAATGCAAAGGTTAGTCGGTACGCTCACCAAGGTCACGCAATCAAAATACTTATTTAAGTATTTTGATCCTTAAAAGGACCATATTCACATTTTTACGTTCACGTGTTCATGGAAATCCCCCACCCCACGAACTCCTCTGGCTAACCCTTCGAACCCTCGCTCCAAATGGTAGTCTCATTTCAGTTGTGGTTACAAATTTTTGTCATTAAGAGTTGGTGTAATGTTATGCTTATAAAAAGAAGAAACGCACACATATGAAAAATCGATCCAAGACAACTCAGACAAACTTTCTCATATACGAGTTCTTAATTACATAGCCCAGTGTTATCCAGTTTTTAGTGTATGTACATTTAATTTTTATTGAACATTTCATCAAAATGTATCATAAAAAAAACTTCTTCTGAGCGGGGAATCGAACCCGGGCTCTCTCAGTCCGCGTTTTAAGCTATTTTCTCAGGAACTAGATTTTTCCCGGAAAACCGTATTTTGTTCTGGATTATATAATTAGATTCGTATTTAAATGGACTACATTTTAGAATTTTTTTATCAAAATAGTCAAACCCTTTGCGAGATAATTTTTTTCACGGTTTCTCAGAGTTTTTGGGGGTATTTGGAGCTAAATTTAATNAAAAATTTTTTTTTTTGGCCCTATTTATAGAATTTTATCCAGTTTACACTCCAATGTATTACCATAATTACAATTATTTATGGTGGTACATTAATTAAAAAGCAATGAAAATCATTTTGTCTAGGCGTGGTATTGAACCTATATCCTCTCTTTCTTGATTGCCGAGAAAATGTAATGGTTCCCTAAACAATCACAGCTACTCTAAACCCCCTGGCGTAACTTAATTCTTAGTTCATAATTTACTGAAAGTTATTTAACGTAAAATTAAGTTATTTTTGTTGCGTTTTGACAATCATTACACACACAAAAAAAATTTAAAGAATAACGATAACATAAAAATTCGACCACCATTATTCATGAGCACAATTTAAAGGAAAAATAATAAATATTATGTAATATTTTTTTCTACTAAATTTGGGGCAGTAGTGACAAATTTTTATAATAATTTATAAACAATTAAAAGAAAATTAATATTTTTTGTATAAGATTCCTGATCCTAACAAATCTTATATAATTGTGAAGCAGAATTTTTTATCGAGTGGTTATAACCCAAAGCATGAAACAATTATTGCCGTCAAAATTTAATGAATATTTTAATTTACTTGTCATAATATTATATTATTTATTTATTCTTTATCGCCATTTATATTCTTATTATACTTAGTACTATGATAATAATAATAATTTATTTTATCAGGTTTTTAAATTAGCATAAACGGCGGAAAATCACAGGTTAATAAAGATTGCACGTTATAAGTTATTTTCCCCCTTTTTTTTATTAAGGAAATGTGAAAGTGTGTCGACACTAATAATTTAATGGTGAATGGTGAATAAGTTATTTGGCTCAAGCTGGCCTATATTTAAAATTTTAAAGCTTGACATGATTGTTTGCTAAACATGCAAGCCTCGTAAACAGTAACTGGCTTAGTATATACTTACCTCAAAACAACATCATAACCAATTTACATATTTTTTTTTCTTAGAAATTTAATGTTTTGCAAATGTCAAAAATCATTGAATTAATAAGTATGTACTTACAATTCAGGATAATATTATATATTAGAATTAACATAATAAACTATAATTTTTACAATGTATGCAAAGGATTAATATTTTTATATGTGTGTTTAAAAATATAAGTATTTCTTTCTCTCATTTAAAAAAAAAATAATTGTATATATTTTATTACAATAAATTGTACCTTATCTGAAACAAAAGGTCATACCATTAAAACAAATAATGTATTCGTCTTTCCAAGCCTGTAGCCTGTTATTATTATTGTTGTTTGGTATTATTTGTTTAACTTTTATTATATTAGAAGTTGAAAGTGTCTGTTTTGCCAATATATCAATTATAGGCAATTTATAATTAATTATTTGTTGCAACGAATATTATTCAATCCCGCATATCATACTTTTCCCTTTATTAAAATTATTTGATTAATCGTCTTCTCCAAAACTCAGACTTATAAATCCACCCTCAGCAATCGAAATTATTAGCCCCCACCGCATATTATTCACCGCCCAAAACCAACAAAAATGAACATCAATAACACTAAGAACATTGTAATTTATGTGGTTGTTTGTCAATAAAATTAAAAAAAAAAAAAAAAAAAAACCCTCAGCAATTTAATTTTTTTTATTTTGTAGCCTCCTGATGTATCAGTTGTAAAGTTAGCTACTAACAGTAATAAATAGACAGGGAGATAAAACAATGTGTTCGAAGAAAAAAAAAAAAATTTTTTTTTTTGGCCCTATTTATAGAATTTTATCCAGTTTACACTCCAATGTATTACCATAATTACAATTATTTATGGTGGTACATTAATTAAAAAGCAATGAAAATCATTTTGTCTAGGCGTGGTATTGAACCTATATCCTCTCTTTCTTGATTGCCGAGAAAATGTAATGGTTCCCTAAACAATCACAGCTACTCTAAACCCCCTGGCGTAACTTAATTCTTAGTTCATAATTTCCTGAAAGTTATTTAATGTAAAATTAAGTTATTTTTGTTGCGTTTTGACAATCATTACACACACAAAAAAAATTTAAAGAATAACGATAACATAAAAATTCGACCACCATTATTCATGAGCACAATTTAAATGAAAAATAATAAAAAGTATAATATATATATTAATAAAAATTGTTAGCATTATAAAATATCAATATTACTAATTTCTTCAATATTTCAACTGTATTATGACATGTTATATATAAGCTATACAAATGTATAAATAATGTTTTCAGTGACTGTGTGTGTAGAAATTGTTTTAAATGTATATGTATATAGGTACATACTACTTTCATAATTGCAGAATTTAACCCTTATCGAAATCTTAAAAACAAATCGATAAATGCTTAAACAAACGACATTATCTTGCTTCAAATTATAACTCGATTAGGAATTTGCTGAAAATGCCATTGCTTTTAATGAAACCCTTAGCTTGAATAAATTAATTAATAGTATTCCTAAGGACATAACGTGGACTTCTCCCATAAGGAAGGGCTGAATCAATTATGGCCTGAGATACAAAAAAAGTAATATATTTTTATTAATTGTAAATAGTTTTATTTTCCTGCATATTACTTTTTTCTCTTCTTTAATTTAATATTTTTATCTGTTTTGTTTAGATACTTAACTATTTTACCCATTGTTACACGTACTCGTATTTAATGTTACCTATTAATCTTAAGTTTTTGCTTAAAAATAAATTAAATGTTGGTTTTTCTAACTTGTATTCTGTTCAATATTTTTAGGGATTTTTTTTATATATATTCCCATTGCGTTTGAATGATAAAAATGCATATATTATAGGCGCTTGTTCCACTTGATTTGAATAATCGGTTGAAAAAATAGCTCAAACAAACTTAAATGGCCGGGCTTTACGCTGGTTAATGAACTCGTCTGATTTATTAAATTGGGTCCGTAGGCAAAAGCCAAGGACCCTTATATTTTCCTGCGTGTGTCTGTCTGTCCATCCGTCCGTCGCCTGCTCTCACGGCTACACTTTACGTCCGATGACTTTGAAATTTGGCATGTATATGTCTTGTACCTATCCACACATGTTAAAAATATAGCGACTTAAAAAAAATATTTTCATAAAAAGGGTAAACATTTGTTTATTTTTTTTTTTCGACACCGTGAGGGGTATCATATGATAGGGTAAGTTGAGCCGATTACAAAAATATATAATTCTTTGGTTATAACTTTGATGGGCGAGCGTAGGCGAGTTTAAAGTGGGTGTGAATCGTGTCCTCCCCCCCCCCTCTGTCTCGCTTATGTGAAGTGCAAAAAATCTGAATGAATTCCTGAACATTCTTTGACCAAAAATAAAGGTACCACTTTTTGTAAAAGTATGGTCTTTTCGATGTATTTATATGGTTGTAGTCCGGTTCAGTGACATAAAAATACTTTATCAGAAGTTTGTTTATGTGTTTTGAGAATATCAGACCAATAGGATAGTTTAAAGTAAGCTTTTTAGTATTTTAAAAAACACCATTAGTAGGGTACTACTTAAACAATACAGTGTTACCTACGGACCCTCGCTGTGTGCTGGCTCGCATACACTTGACCTGTTTATTTTTACTTACCATTACCTTCTTTTGTGAATTTTAAAGTATCCATTTTTTAGTGCATAATAAAAGTGTGTTCAAGATTTTTTTCATATTTGATAGGTAGATGTTAATTTAAAAAAGATTTAGTCTGCCAATTTGTGTTGCGAATAGATTCCTCGAATCCTATTACATACTTTATTGATTTTATGCTTTTAGTACCTATTATTGTCAAATTGATTTAATTCTCACCCCGAATTATTTCAACCTGTAAAAATTTGTTTTAATTTTTTTTAAGTATAATTTAGCAATATTAAAAGAGCGAAAACGGTGGAAATTAATGCTGGGCAATCTGCGGGCTACTTTTGACAAACCATCCAAATTACATAAAAATCAGACGACTACTTTTTAATGTATAGGAGTAAATAAATTTATGTATGTGTGCATGTGAAAGAAAAAGAAATGGGCGGAGAAGGTTGAAACTTATGTGGGAGTAGCAATGGGCTAATTATGACCTACCATCCAAAATTCAATAAAATCGGGAGAGTAGTTTTTAAGATTATGTTGTTTCGCAAAAATTAAGGTGAAGGACAGACCGACGGACCGATAGATAGACCAAAAATGTTCCCTGATGTCTGAAACGAATTTCTGTCTTAAACGAATTACTGTCTGAAACGAAGTCTGAGACACAAAAAAATCGCTCTTCTGAACGATCCCATAGTTTCCGTTAACCTCCGGTAAGCTTGGAAGCAAAAGTACTTATTCAATAGTATAAAAAAATCATATTTTCTATTAAAATTTAAACTCCTAGAGAAATAATACTTCTTAGGTAAGTTAATTTAGTCGTGTGATATTATAATTTGACTACACATGAGGAAATTATACAGCATTTTGTTATTTAATGCTCCTATTTGGCAATAATTTTCATTTTATTCTAAACTATTTAAATTATAATAATGAACGCTCTACTTATTTTATTTTAGGATCTATAAAATAATGACAATGAATGTCTCATGAAGAACCAAACTATGTTTTATAACGCTTCTTTTTAATGCAAAATCATTCAATTTTTATTTGATTTCAAAGTTTAAAGACTTATTTTCTAAAGATTTCTCTTATGACACTTTAATAGATCTAAGATAGAAGAGAAGAATCTAATCAGGGTCAATATTCTTTCAAAAGTTTTTTTATTTTTTCTTATTTTCCTTTGAGAATTTATAATCTACAATAAATTGCTTCTTTACTCCATTTCGTTTTTATAAATATCTTATGCTAAAAATAGCTTGTTTCTTCAGCCAATGTAATCCTACTTTAATTGCAGTTCTGATTGGAAATCATTGGATGTTTTCTCATTTTTAATTTCAGCATCTTTCTTTTCATTTAAAAAGTTATTACTAATGAGAGAAAAGGAAGCTTTTTATTACAAAGTTCCCCGTCTTAATCTCTTTGTGTTGATAATGAGAAATCTTATATTAAAAAAAGTAATATAGAAGGACATTCCTAGCGAAGACAATAATTACTCTTTATATGTTAAATGATGATAAATCATCCCCGGTCATCCTTATACAAGTTCCTATTTCTCAGTTCAACTATGTCTGATACTTTTTTGTTTTTAAATAATAACTGATAACTGAAATAAAAAAAAAAGAATAAATAAAATAAAAATTATAAATTATAAAAAAAAAAA
>KZ652116.1:260402-271564 GCA_001010745.2 Gerris buenoi
TTTTTTTTAATTTTTTATATTTTTCAAATTTTATTATTAGAATTTAAATTTGAATTTATGAAGTAAAATTTCGATTAATTTGCTTCCGAGCATACCGAGGATAACGGAAGCTATGTAATCGTTCTGAAGAACGAAATACTTTCGGTCTGAAAAAAATTGAGCTGATTAAAAAAATATACTTTGATAGGGCGAACGTAAAAAAGTTTGAAGTGGGTTTGAAAAGTGCCCCCCCCCCTTTCTCTCTATCTCGCTTATGTAAAGTTCAAAAAAATCTGAAAAAAACAACATTCTTCGAACAAATATAATTATGGTCTTCACGATGTATTTATATGTTTTTAGTCCGGTTCAGTGACAATAAAATACTTTATAAGAAATTTTTTTATGTGTTTTGAGAATAGTTTTAGAATAGACCCATAGGATAGTTTAAACTAAGCTTTTTAGCATTATAAAACATACCATCAGTAGAGTACTATACTTAAACAATACTGTGTTGTCTACGGACCCTCGCTGTGTGCTTATTAGCACACACTTGACCTGTTTATTAAAAATATAAGCTTGGTACCTCAAAGTACAGTTGAAAAGCTCTTGAATAGTAGATTCATTTTTTTTAGTTCCATTTTGTGTTGTTTTTAGTTTTGATGGGGGTAAAATTTAAAAAAAAAAAAACTGTTTACGTAGCCGTTTCTACGATTTGTTGCTATGTTATTTTTTTATTAAATTAAGTTATTTAATTATTATATGTGCGCTAACTTTTGGCGCATGTTGGAGGTTTTGTTACTCCGAAAAATGTTGGTTAGAACCAACATTATTAAATATTTACTGGAATAGTGCTGCGCCGTTCCAACTTTCGAGGTATTTTATTTCTTAAACTAACCATTTCTTTGCGTGCATAAGCGTGAGGAAGCCACAGTAATTGACAGAGTATTTTAATCGTGTCCCAAATATCATGAAATAATACTAGTAAAGAAATAGAATCATCGGTTTGCCTATTTCAAATTGAAGTGCCTTTGCTACAGTATTATATTCTTTGACCTTGCTCTGACGTTGAAATATTCTATGTTCCTTCGTATGTAATACTTGGTATTGAGGAGTTAGTATGTTTCACAATTAAATTATTTAAATCAATAAATATCCAGTAGTAATAACCAACTCGCTTTTGTTTTTTGGGTTAAGGTTAATATACGTGTTTTGGGTAAAGGTTCCATTATATTACATATATTGATATTATTGATATTAATTAATGCAAACCTAAGGTTTCCAACCTCTGCCGAGTTAATGTAAGACAACTGGTGATAAGGTGAGAAAGCATTTCAGCCTGTCATTCTTATTCAGCCTTATAGGATTTCAGTCAGCCATTGATGCCGATTTAGTCTAGTGTCCCATTATCTATACGAGATAATAGGCGTACCATTAAACAATCAATATCAATCAGATAGTATGCTATGTCTGACAACTGAGAAGGCTTGATCTTTTACGAGTTAAATAACTATAATTATTCTGAATTGCATTTATTTATTTTTATACTCTTAATTTATTATGTTATTAAAACATGCTTCTCTTTAAATCCATTTCCACACTGAGTTGTGTGACTTTGTTAGTGAATACCTTTGCTCCTTTTTGCAAAATAATATTCAGGTTGATTGGATAAGATTGCATTTCAATAATTTCTAATTAAAACTAATTTTGTGTTGTTTCAGATGAGGAAACCTACCATAAAGAAAATTCTCCCCA
Organism: Gerris buenoi; assembly: GCA_001010745.2. NCBI lineage: Eukaryota > Metazoa > Arthropoda > Insecta > Hemiptera > Gerridae > Gerris > Gerris buenoi. The sequence continues at coordinate 262,134 of KZ652116.1, forward strand.
GCAATTCTTAAACGTATACATACTGTAAGTTTGACTATAATTTCCATTTTTTAACAAAAATTAATATTTTATGCAATAATTTTTTTTTAATGAAGGTTGAAAACTGCAAAAGTTTTCAATAAATGGGAAAAATCAATTTATGATTCCATGACATCATTCCACCTGTAACATGACATGAATTTTTGGTATTGTATTGACGGGCTTTAGTGTTGCTTGATTAAAAATACAGGGAAAAATGCTGTGTTTTTTCCAACCTTTTATCTCGATAAGGAATTAGTCAATCGACCTGTAAGTTGGATCATTCGATTCATCTTGATAAAATACGAATTATTATCCAATTTTGTTTAATTATTTTTTTTTTTTAATTCACTTATCCAATTTTATACAACATTTAATTATTCCCATCCCCCTGCCCTAACAAACATTGTTTTGCCCTGGAAATTCTGGGGGTTCGATATTTAATTCTAGTGTCAATATGAAGTCATAAACCAAGTTTCACGAAGGGACGAATTTTGTCTTTTTTACACTATTTTATGTTTATTTTCCTCGCACTAAATTAATATTTGGTCAGAACAACACAGATAAATTTTCTGGAGTTTTATTATTTTAATTGTAGTCTCTATTCTGCAGCATTATTTTTAATGGACATGATTTTATTAGAATATTTCCCATTATGCATTATTGTGTAGAGAGCATCTGACTCAATTATTCTATGGCGTAGGATTCTGCCATCAGAATCCTTTTAAAAATGGCTAAAGACTTATCTCCGTTGAGAATGATTCCTAGGTTCAAATCTTTGGGTTTACATAATCTTTGACGTGTCCTCTTCTAGCGGAAGATCTACTTATTTAGCTAAGGTTCTAAAATTTTATATCAGCCTGTAATATATAGCAGCATACCGTGAACTTTAAACAACTCGCATACTTTTACTAACTCCCAATATCCTTTAAATATAAACTGTCTATGATGTATTTTACATCTTGTATTGTGTTTACGCTAGTTTGTACGCAGAGAAGAATTATTGTTTTGTAAAGTTTTGTTTTCATTTAGATAAGGTTGATAGGGCACTGAGGTAGTGTGTTATCGGCAATCTCGCTTTAGTTGGCTTCTAGACTTGGTTTCGAGAGGTCAGACTGCTGTTTTTATAACCTTCCGTTTTTGCGTTATTATTTACGTGAAGTTATTATCTTTTATTCAGTAGCTCAGCAGTTCGGTGGCTGAACTTTTATTGCAACCGAAAGTGAATTCTTCCNATTCTTAAACGTATACATACTGTAAGTTTGACTATAATTTTCATTTTTTAACAAAAATTAATATTTTATGCAATAATTTTTTTTAATGAAGGTTGAAAACTGCAAAAGTTTTCAATAAATGGGAAAAATCAATTTATGATTCCATGACATCATTCCACCTGTAACATGACATGAATTTTTGGTATTGTATTGACGGGCTTTAGTGTTGCTTGATTAAAAATACAGGGAAAAATGCTGTGTTTTTTCCAACCTTTTATCTCGATAAGGAATTAGTCAATCGACCTGTAAGTTGGATCATTCGATTCATCTTGATAAAATACGAATTATTATCCAATTTTGTTTAATTATTTTTTTTTTTTAATTCACTTATCCAATTTTATACAACATTTAATTATTCCCATCCCCCTGCCCTAACAAACATTGTTTTGCCCTGGAAATTCTGGGGGTTCGATATTTAATTCTAGTGTCAATATGAAGTCATAAACCAAGTTTCACGAAGGGACGAATTTTGTCTTTTTTACACTATTTTATGTTTATTTTCCTCGCACTAAATTAATATTTGGTCAGAACAACACAGATAAATTTTCTGGAGTTTTATTATTTTAATTGTAGTCTCTATTCTGCAGCATTATTTTTAATGGACATGATTTTATTAGAATATTTCCCATTATGCATTATTGTGTAGAGAGCATCTGACTCAATTATTCTATGGCGTAGGATTCTGCCATCAGAATCCTTTTAAAAATGGCTAAAGACTTATCTCCGTTGAGAATGATTCCTAGGTTCAAATCTTTGGGTTTACATAATCTTTGACGTGTCCTCTTCTAGCGGAAGATCTACTTATTTAGCTAAGGTTCTAAAATTTTATATCAGCCTGTAATATATAGCAGCATACCGTGAACTTTAAACAACTCGCATACTTTTACTAACTCCCAATATCCTTTAAATATAAACTGTCTATGATGTATTTTACATCTTGTATTGTGTTTACGCCAGTTTGTATGCAAAGGAGAATTATTGTTTTGTAAAGTTTTGTTTTCATTTAGATAAGGTCGATAGGGCACTGAGGTAGTGTGTTATCGGCCATCCCGTTTTCAGTTGGCTTCTAGACTTGGTTTCGAGAGGTCAGACTGCTGTTTTTATAACCTTCCGTTTTTGCGTTATTATTTACGTGAAGTTATTATCTTTTATTCAGTAGCTCAGCAGTTCGGTGGCTGAACTTTTATTGCAACCGAAAGTGAATTCTTCCGCGATACGTAGGTACAGAAGACACTGGGGGCCCCCCACCTGCATCCACCAACCTGAGTACCGGCGTGTTGGACTTTCCCGTCAATCCTGGTAAGCGTTGTATGATTTTTGTTATTTGTTTTAATTATTTCATTTGTACGTAAGTGGCGCGTACAAAACTTATGGTCCAGTTGGGCCTAGATGGTCAATTACAGTCCAAATCGTGTTAGTGGTTCTTGTTGAGAATAAATGTGGTTCGGTATTGGAGGGATATTTTTTTCTTCAAGGTATATTTTGTTAGGACATTTAGTTTGGTTGGTAGCACTGAATCCCCTACTCACATCTGTATAGCGGCGAAGAATCCTTATCATTTGTTTTTGTTATTGTTTTGATGTCAAAAGTCTCGAAGCCGGATAGATTAACTTTCCGTTGTTTATTTTATTTGTTAAATTATTATTTTAATTTCCTAATCGAAATAAATCGATTTATTCTTTCTCCTTTGGTGGCTCTCCATTTTTTTTTAGCGTAATTTATGTTAGAACAAGTTATGTTCATCTTTTGATTCTCTTTCTTTAGAGACCCCACTTGCCATAAAAATAAATTATTTTTTCCTTTTTAATGTTTTTCTTATGATTTCAAGTGATATAACTTTTGCTGAAGCTTGTTAGGAGATTTATTTTCTTTGATTTATTTTTCTTTGGTAAAGTTACTGTTTTTTAATTTTTTTTACATGGCAACGTCGGATCCTGTGTTAAANTTTTTTGTAAAGTTTTGTTTTCATTTAGATAAGGTCGATAGGGCACTGAGGTAGTGTGTTATCGGCAATCTCGCTTTAGTTGGCTTCTAGACTTGGTTTCGAGAGGTCAGACTGCTGTTTTTATAACCTTCCGTTTTTGCGTTATTATTTACGTGAAGTTATTATCTTTTATTCAGTAGCTCAGCAGTTCGGTGGCTGAACTTTTATTGCAACCGAAAGCGAATTCTTCCGCGATACGTAGGTACAGAAGACACCGGGGGCCCCCCACCTGCATCCACCAACCTGCGTACCGGCGTGTTGGACTTTCCCGTCAATCCTGGTAAGCGTTGTATGATATTTGTTATTTGTTTTAATTATTTCATTTGTACGTAAGTGGCGCGTACATATTGTTTTAGAAAACAACATAACTTAGAGTAACTAAATATTAAATATTTTATAGCTTAAACTTCTTTTGGTAACTAGAATTCATTGAAAGGGTTGTATAAATATATTTATTGCAATGTTGGCTAGATCATTAGCCCTTTATACAACATTATAATAAATAAACAAAAGGATATAGCATCAACTTTCAACAGGACTTACTAAACATTCTCTTAGTGAACACTTAAGTTAAGATGCATTATCCAGGAGTACTTATCTACACAGTTTTCAAAAACTTTTACTAAACGCATTAGTTTGAAAATGCACATACTTCTTTATAACTTATATTTTACTATAATTAACAAAATATTCTGACTATTATAGAAGAATGACAATTAAGATTAAACATTACTATACTCGTATATTATCAAAATCACCATTAATTCTACCAATTATATCAGTCTTCAAACTCTTATCACTTATTGCTCTTACAATGCAATTCCTCCGTTACCGTCAGTGCAAGAATTCGAACTAACCTGGCGATATGTTTAATTCGACACATTTCCAATTTTTTCCTCTACTTTTTGTCAGAGGTCCAAAACAAGCTCAACTGTTTAATGGCTCGAAGCTAAAACTTTCTTGTTTAATGGTTCGGACGTGTCGATAATTTTTTACACTATCGAAATAACTTTTCTTTTCTTTTTCGCTACCTTACTTTAATCCTGACTCCTTTTTGACTAAGAAAATTTATAGCATTATTTTAGTTTATAGAAGAATGAACTATTGCCAGTTTCACAAAGCATGTGTGGAATTGGGTGGGTAGGGAGGGTACGTTTAATCTCAATCCAAAAATATTATATTGTAATTTTAATTCATTATAACATATCTTTATGTAGTAAAATAAGGTAGATTCCATGAAATACATTTTTAGACAAGTAATATCCACAAAAATCTTTAATTAGATATGTAATTAGTTAATGTAGAACCTGTGGGTAGACTACAGTGGGGGTAAGTAGTTTGGTGAAGGCGTGCTTGTGACACCTTTTCAAAAAGTTTTCATCCAACCCCCGTCACCTTCCTCTCTATTAACTTTAGTTAAACTTGCGAACTTAGCTTACTTCTAGCACAATGATAATTATTTAACAGATTTATTTTTCCTCCCACACTTACTCGGAAAAAAAGAAAAATCCTTCTGAAGCTGAAAAATCACAGTTTAATAATCGGTTCGAAACAAATCACACAAGAGTTTTAGTTATTGTTAGTTATAATGGACCTTCTAACTACAAGAATACACATAACATGTACGATATAACTTAATCGAATACACGATTTTAATACATAGAACAGGAGAACAAAGATAAATGTCACACTGACAGATCCAAACAATAACATAAACAAACTCCCACTAAACCCTCAATACAGAGTTGACACTGTGTGAGTGAGATGTAAATTCAATCCAACACTCCCCCTCACGAACATAGCTCAACACTGTATTCAGCACAGCGTGTAAAACTGCAGTGCTTCTCTTGAGGTAGAGACATGGTGAAGATATCAGCTTCCATCTCGTCTGTAGGGACATAAGAAACTTTGATATCTCCCTTAGCCGCAACTTCACGAATAAAATGTGCTTTAAAATCTAAATGCTTTCATTTTGAACTTATTACTGGTGGACACTAGATGCTGAGCCGCCTGAATATTATTGAAAATTTTGATAGATCCAATTTGAGGTCCAATATCACAAAATAACTGCTTGACATGAAGTGCCTCTTTGGCTCAAAGCCATGTACTCAGATTCCGCGGTAGATAACGCAACGGTTTTCTGCTTTCTCGACTCCCAACTAACAGCCGCTCCAGCATATTTAAAAAAATATCCAGTGTAGGATCGCCTGTCTACTGAACAAGATGCCCAATCAGCATCCACGTACCCTACAAGAGGTTTACCAGTTTTCTTAAACATAAGTCATATTGTTTTTGGTACCTTGTAAGTAGCGAAGTACCCGTTTAACTGCTAGCCAGTGTTCTTTTCCAAAGCTATCGTTAAACTGACTCAAATAACTGACGGCATGAGACAAGTCCGGTCTAGTGGCAACAGATAGATACATCAGAGACCCTACCAAACATTGATATGGTAATTTTGAGTCCTCTTCGCCTTCGCTTTGTTTCGTATTCTTCGCTAGTTTAAGTCCAACACTCATCGGTGTTTTTGCCGGTTTACAGTTCTCCATTTCCAATTTATTTAATACTAGCCTTCACCCCGCGCTTCGCGCGGGGCTCATGCTAGGTATTAGTGGCTATGTTTCCTAATGTCATGTAAGCCTAGCAATTTAATGAAATGTCTAAATAGTTTTTTTTCTAAGCCATCTAGGAATAAAATCTGGACTATATAAAACATCATTCTAAGAATATAATTTTCTCCAAATCGTAGTAAGGATTCTATCTATATATTTAAAAAAATAGCCAATAGTTATGTATAGTAATTGATAAAAATACTGAAAAAGGTATAATAGTATTAGTAGTAGTCTAGTACTTCCTACTAGAACGGGTAGGACGAACCACTAGTTCGAACCTTGCAATTAGGCCTTCACTCGGGCCCTTTGAGTTGCAGCCACTTCACATATCATACATATGTACATTGTACCGCCGAAGCGAGTATGATGTGATCAATAGTGAGCCATATAAATCAGAGTGTCATCAGTGTGTGTGAGGAATCGAACCCCATCTCGTCCCACTCATGATTCAGTGGTGGCCAAGCAGAGGTGGTTTTACCACCATGGCTACGCTACCTCTCTTAACACTATCTCGTATCGGCAATATTTCGCCTCCTTTGAGGCATCTTCAGGCCTTTAACAATTTTTCTTAACAACTATAACGTTGACTATTTCAGTCAAGTTATAGTTAGAATTTTGTCATACCCTATAGACCTAAATAAAATTTTCACAATATAGAAACGAAGGGTAATATACTACGAATATGGAGAAATTTTGGGAAGGTCGAGTTCACCCAAACAAGAAAAATATGAAAGAAGATTTAAGAAATAACACAATGAAAAATAGTCAAAGTTATAGTTGTTAAGAAGAATTGTTAAAGGCCTGAAGATGCCTCAAAGGAGGCGAAATATTGCCGATATGAGATAGTGTTGAGAATTTTGTCATACCCTATAGACCTAAATAAAATATTCACAATATAGAAACGAAGGGTAATATACTACGAATATGGAGAAATTTTGGGAAGGTCGAGTTCACCCAAACAAGAAAAATATGAAAGAAGATTTAAGAAATAACACAATGAAAAATAGTCAAAGTTATAGTTGTTAAGAAGAATTGTTAAAGGCCTGAAGATGCCTCAAAGGAGGCGAAATATTGCCGATATGAGATAGTGTTGAGAATTTTGTCATACCCTATAGACCTAAATAAAATATTCACAATATAGAAACGAAGGGTAATATACTACGAATATGGAGAAATTTTGGGAAGGTCGAGTTCACCCAAACAAGAAAAATATGAAAGAAGATTTAAGAAATAACACAATGAAAAATAGTCAAAGTTATAGTTGTTAAGAAGAATTGTTAAAGGCCTGAAGATGCCTCAAAGGAGGCGAAATATTGCCGATATGAGATAGTGTTGAGAATTTTGTCATACCCTATAGACCTAAATAAAATATTCACAATATAGAAACGAAGGGTAATATACTACGAATATGGAGAAATTTTGGGAAGGTCGAGTTCACCCAAACAAGAAAAATATGAAAGAAGATTTAAGAAATAACACAATGAAAAATAGTCAAAGTTATAGTTGTTAAGAAGAATTGTTAAAGGCCTGAAGATGCCTCAAAGGAGGCGAAATATTGCCGATATGAGATAGTGTTGAGAATTTTGTCATACCCTATAGACCTAAATAAAATATTCACAATATAGAAACGAAGGGTAATATACTACGAATATGGAGAAATTTTGGGAAGGTCGAGTTCACCCAAACAAGAAAAATATGAAAGAAGATTTAAGAAATAACACAATGAAAAATAGTCAAAGTTATAGTTGTTAAGAAGAATTGTTAAAGGCCTGAAGATGCCTCAAAGGAGGCGAAATATTGCCGATATGAGATAGTGTTGAGAATTTTGTCATACCCTATAGACCTAAATAAAATATTCACAATATAGAAACGAAGGGTAATATACTACGAATATGGAGAAATTTTGGGAAGGTCGAGTTCACCCAAACAAGAAAAATATGAAAGAAGATTTAAGAAATAACACAATGAAAAATAGTCAAAGTTATAGTTGTTAAGAAGAATTGTTAAAGGCCTGAAGATGCCTCAAAGGAGGCGAAATATTGCCGATATGAGATAGTGTTGAGAATTTTGTCATACCCTATAGACCTAAATAAAATATTCACAATATAGAAACGAAGGGTAATATACTACGAATATGGAGAAATTTTGGGAAGGTCGAGTTCACCCAAACAAGAAAAATATGAAAGAAGATTTAAGAAATAACACAATGAAAAATAGTCAAAGTTATAGTTGTTAAGAAGAATTGTTAAAGGCCTGAAGATGCCTCAAAGGAGGCGAAATATTGCCGATATGAGATAGTGTTGAGAATTTTGTCATACCCTATAGACCTAAATAAAATATTCACAATATAGAAACGAAGGGTAATATACTACGAATATGGAGAAATTTTGGGAAGGTCGAGTTCACCCAAACAAGAAAAATATGAAAGAAGATTTAAGAAATAACACAATGAAAAATAGTCAAAGTTATAGTTGTTAAGAAGAATTGTTAAAGGCCTGAAGATGCCTCAAAGGAGGCGAAATATTGCCGATATGAGATAGTGTTGAGAATTTTGTCATACCCTATAGACCTAAATAAAATATTCACAATATAGAAACGAAGGGTAATATACTACGAATATGGAGAAATTTTGGGAAGGTCGAGTTCACCCAAACAAGAAAAATATGAAAGAAGATTTAAGAAATAACACAATGAAAAATAGTCAAAGTTATAGTTGTTAAGAAGAATTGTTAAAGGCCTGAAGATGCCTCAAAGGAGGCGAAATATTGCCGATATGAGATAGTGTTGAGAATTTTGTCATACCCTATAGACCTAAATAAAATATTCACAATATAGAAACGAAGGGTAATATACTACGAATATGGAGAAATTTTGGGAAGGTCGAGTTCACCCAAACAAGAAAAATATGAAAGAAGATTTAAGAAATAACACAATGAAAAATAGTCAAAGTTATAGTTGTTAAGAAGAATTGTTAAAGGCCTGAAGATGCCTCAAAGGAGGCGAAATATTGCCGATATGAGATAGTGTTGAGAATTTTGTCATACCCTATAGACCTAAATAAAATATTCACAATATAGAAACGAAGGGTAATATACTACGAATATGGAGAAATTTTGGGAAGGTCGAGTTCACCCAAACAAGAAAAATATGAAAGAAGATTTAAGAAATAACACAATGAAAAATAGTCAAAGTTATAGTTGTTAAGAAGAATTGTTAAAGGCCTGAAGATGCCTCAAAGGAGGCGAAATATTGCCGATATGAGATAGTGTTGAGAATTTTGTCATACCCTATAGACCTAAATAAAATATTCACAATATAGAAACGAAGGGTAATAAACTACGAATACGGAAAAATTTTGGGAAGGTCGAGTTCACCCAAACAAGAAAAATATGAAAGAAAATTTAAGAAATAACACAATGAACGATAGTCAAAGTTATAGTTGTTAAGAAGAATTGTTAAAGTCCTGAAGATGGCACAAAGGAGGCGAAATATTGCCGATATGAGATAGTGTTGAGAATTTTGTCATACCCTATAGACCTAAATAAA
>KZ652117.1:1022-11634 GCA_001010745.2 Gerris buenoi
AGTAATTATGAGCTCGTATATGAGAAAGTGTCTGAATTGTCTCGGACCGATTTTTCATATTCGGGGGATAACCAAATGATACAAGAACCATAATATCTGAAGATTATAATAAAGATTTTAGTATCGACCATGATTTTATAACAACATGGACATTATATTATAATATTCCAAAGACTAGACACATTAAATTATTTCATCTTCATTTTCAATCTTCAAACGTTCAAATAAAGAATTAAATACTTCAAAGTAAAATTATCATTTTCTAAAAATAAAAAGCTCAATATTACTTTTCTTACAAAAAACAAATAAAACTACGACATTGATAACGCGAATCCATATAGTTATGTCAGTTGAAATGTAAATATTGTGACGTTTTAGAAAACAGAAATACGCGGCAATCTTTAATAACCTTACGCTTACGTAGAATTGTCACCTTGTTGTGATTGTCAGAGGCATCTAGCGGCAAAAGTATGCAACAAGCTTTAGGGTATAGGCAGCCTTAACTGAAAAGAAAATCTTTCACAAATCTAAATTAAAATATAAACCTAATCTCTGCCCGACGAGAGCTTAATTGAAAAATAAAAAATTAAAAACAACTTTGACAAAAAAATTTATTATAAATTGAGGTAACGATGGAATAATTTTTTTATATGTACATATCATACGTAAATAAATATCTTAACCATACTTTGTGTTAGATCAATTTACTTTAATTTCATAATTCATTATTTAAAATCACACACACAATATCTTACTAGGTGTTCCTATAATTGTATAGTTTGATAGTTGTGTAAATAATATAATATAATATTTTCAAATTAAATTAAAAAACAAGAAGTAACTAGTCATATGGTCAGTTTTAAGAGCTTTATTTTTTATTCTTAAATTACATAGATCAGACAAAAGGGATTAACTTTTTCTTAATAATTAGATCGCTTTACTTATACATTACTTTCATACAATTTAATGTTTTACAACATATGTTTAGACAGAAACATGTCCCAGTTTAAATAATATTGTCAAAAGATAACTCTAAAATACATTATAAAGTTTAGGTAGAGTTCAAAGTAAGAGGTATTTTGGACCTGTACCTCATTAGATTTAACGTGTATGTAGGTGTATTTAAGATCTGTACCTAGAACATATATGCAAAGACTTTATTAATATTACCTATATATGACCCCTCTGAATTATATAACTATTTAAGCTTTTAATAAATGAAACAACAACTTTGGATTTATATTTTTAAAAACATTGTATTATATTATACTATATGGATACCCTTGCTCAGTATTATAATATTATACATACTTTAATCAAAAATCAGGAAAGTAGTATCGAAAACAGCATTGACTTCTAGCTAATAAATGCTTATAAATTTCAGAAATCTTACACACATGTTATATAATATAGGTTATCGTTCTTGTATTTAACTTATACCTCTCTATTAAGAAATATTGAATAAAGAATTATGTATAGTTTACAATATATATGATATTGTTAAAAGATAACTAAAATGATAAAAATGAGATTACAAAAAGTCATAGGCGTTTGGAAAACTTACATTTATTCTTGCAGTCACAATTAAATTAAGCAGAACTTGTTCTAAATAACAAGCAATTATTACAAATATTACATAGAGAGTTTATTAATATATGACACCAAGAATTCTTAAAGAAGTAATTATATATTGTGTCTCTTTTCTATGAGATTCACTCTCCTCTCCAGAGCTCCAAAGATATTCAAGACGGTGTAACATTTCTATTATAATATTTGAACAAGGATATTTTGCTGCTAACTCTAGATTGCTAACCTTAGAGTATTTGAACCTGTTATTTGGATTTATTGACTTATCGAATATCGAATTAGAATATGTTTCAAAGTCCTTCATGTCATATTTAAAGTTACTTCTTTGGTTGTGTATGTTCCGGACAAGCTAATTCCATATTATATTCAACAATTCCGAATCGTCAGAGGCATTATCACTGTCCGCAATATTTTGATTTGTCTCTTCGCAGTGTAGTTCTAGGTCACTTGAAGAACTCTCGTCCTTTTCTTTTTCAGCCTTTCTATGTGTGTCTTCTTCTTCTTTGAATTGTTTACATAGTTTATCATCAGTGTTATTAATTACTTTCATTGATAGCTCTTTCTGTTGGACTTTATTCTGATTAGACACAAACTCAGTTTGTTTTGTATCCGATTCATCTTTTTCCCGGATTTTGTGAACTGCATCATGAGGTTTTAAAATACCATCAGCACTGCTTTTCAATATATCCGGGTGTTTTTTAAAAANGTCATAGGCGTTTGGAAAACTTACATTTATTCTTGCAGTCACAATTAAATTAAGCAGAACTTGTTCTAAATAACAAGCAATTATTACAAATATTACATAGAGAGTTTATTAATATATGACACCAAGAATTCTTAAAGAAGTAATTATATATTGTGTCTCTTTTCTATGAGATTCACTCTCCTCTCCAGAGCTCCAAAGATATTCAAGACGGTGTAACATTTCTATTATAATATTTGAACAAGGATATTTTGCTGCTAACTCTAGATTGCTAACCTTAGAGTATTTGAACCTGTTATTTGGATTTATTGACTTATCGAATATCGAATTAGAATATGTTTCAAAGTCCTTCATGTCATATTTAAAGTTACTTCTTTGGTTGTGTATGTTCCGGACAAGCTAATTCCATATTATATTCAACAATTCCGAATCGTCAGAGGCATTATCACTGTCCGCAATATTTTGATTTGTCTCTTCGCAGTATAGTTCTGGGTCACTTGAAGAACTCTCGTCCTTTTCTTTTTCAGCCTTTCTATGTGTGTCTTCTTCTTCTTTGAATTGTTTACATAGTTTATCATCAGCGTTATTAATTACTTTCATTGATAGCTCTTTCTGTTGGACTTTATTCTGATTAGACACAAACCCAGTTTGTTTTGTATCCGATTCATCTTTTTCCCGGATTTTGTGAACTGCATCATGAGGTTTTAAAATACCATCAGCACTGCTTTTCAATATATCCGGGTGTTTTTTAAAAAAAAAGTTTAAACCATTTGTCGCCTGGTCTATTGTTTGCAAACAGGTTTCTCCTTGGAGATTCGCTAAGAATTGTTTTAATTCTGCCTTTAATATCTTTTAGGTTTAACAACGATCCTACTTCGATTTCTTTAATTACTCTATTTTTTATTTCTAGTTCTTCTCCATAATTCAAGATCGTTTTAGGCCCCATCTTTCTTTCTATTGGCACTTTATTATTTATTTTTTTACTTAGTGCGGTTTCAGGTATTGAAAATAGTTTTGATGCTTTGTTTAAAGACATTTCATTTTCCTTTTATGACTTTCTTAAATCTTCCTCGGAATAAAAAAATTTATGATATACCTTTCGAGACATTGTGGACGACAAGCCTGATTTAACTAAGATCAAATTTAATATATGTAAAATAAAACAAAGTCACAATTACTCATATATAATAACAGGTGCTTCGTCAACCGACTGTGCATGTGTACTACACGTTCCTAAGGTTCCATTACTAGATGTTAAAGGATACCCTATGAATTAACACCATGTGGCATATATAACGTGTCCCGTCATTAGAGTACCAGGTTCCTTTACTAGATGTTAAGACATACTCAATGAATAAACACTATGGGGTATATAAGGTGTCTCGTCATTAGGCTACCCTAGGGTTCCTTTACCAGATTTTAAGACATACCCAATGAATAAACACCATGGGGTATATAAGGTGTCCCGTCATTAGACTACCCTAGGGTTCCTTTACTAGATGTTAAGGCATACTCAATGAATAAACAGCATGGGGTATATATAACGTGTCCCGTCATTTTGTTTATTCAAAGATAAATAAAATGTTATAATTATTCTATTGAAATATTCGCTAGTGCAGCGAAAAATAATACTGGAGGTCATTGTACGTAGAATGTTGTAGATCTCTCCACTAAGTTTATATTACAACAAATATTATACGCAGTATTTTAAAAGGTTAATCATCTCTAAAATATTTTTTAACTTTCTTTATTACATCTGTCACTAGCATTTCAAACGCAAGACAATCTAAGGTACGAATTTAACTAGATGAAAAAATTATTTAGTAGAAATAGTAAAAAAAGTACTACCTATAATCTAATAATAATTTAGAAAAAATGTAAGTTATTTATCGTATAGTTAAAGTTGTTACGAGTATTATATATTCTTTTTATATTTTTTGTGTAGATTGATAAAACTTCGGATACGATAATATGTGAATATGATCCTTCACATGTTGTAAAATTTTCTAAAAACCCCTATCACATTGGAAAATGTCATTCAGATGTAGCACTTGAAAGAGAAAATAGTTTTAAAATACAATGAATCAATGAATACAAGAAGTTTAGGTCTTATACTCATTAATATAGTGTCAAAAGAAAAAATCTCATATCCCGAACCCGTATCATCGGGTTTTTCTTGTACACCTCACAGCAAACTATTTGAACTTGGATTTGATGAAACATCGGATTAACTCTAAGTACTTAATATGTAATATTATTTAAGAAAGTTAATATAATGTGTGTAACTTTTTTCAAAAAGGCATTTTTACACATGCAGGCATTTTTTTTTTTTTAGGCATTTTTTTTTTAGAAAAGACAAGTTTTAGTAAAGACAAAGTTTTTGATAACCAGTAGAGATAGATTGAAGGCAGAGTCAAAGATGAAAACACACATAATAATAAATATAAAATATCTGAAAATTGTATCATTTACATTTTTTGTACGTGCATTTATATATATGTTTTTGGCCATGGACAAATTCTAGTTATAGAACCCTAGGATAATCTAATGATTATACAAGTTACAATAATAACAATTAACAATACTTAGTTGTCAACCGTGTAGAAATTATACTTAACAGCATTTCTTCCAAGTAGTATACAAGAGTTACAATAAATATCAGCATCCAACAATAATATTACCACTAATAGGTATAAGAAAATATATAAACTATATTTTTGTGGAAAATAGTTGGGGAAAAAAAAACTCGACAAATGAAAATATTTATATAAATTTGTACTTTGTATATTTAATTGTAACAATACATTAAACATAATGTACATTGTCAACTTATTTCTATTTACATGTATATTAATTACTGTAGTCACTTTTTTTAAAGAATGAAAATCAGTGATAATAATTGTTATTTTATTCCTATTTCCACTAGAATTAAATATTTTAAATTTTAATACTTAATGAGTNCTGTCACTAGCATTTCAAACGCAAGACAATCTAAGGTACGAATTCAACTAGATGAAAAAATTATTTAGTAGAAATAGTAAAAAAAGTACTACCTATAATCTAATAATAATTTAGAAAAAATGTAAGTTATTTATCGTATAGTTAAAGTTGTTACGAGTATTATATATTCTTTTTATATTTTTTGTGTAGATTGATAAAACTTCGGATACGATAATATGTGAATATGATCCTTCACATGTTGTAAAATTTTCTAAAAACCCCTATCACATTGGAAAATGTCATTCAGATGTAGCACTTGAAAGAGAAAATAGTTTTAAACAAAAAAAAATAAAGGTGTCAATGAATACAAGAAGTTTAGGTCTTATACTCATTAATATAGTGTCAAAAGAAAAAAATCTCATATCCCGAACCCGTATCATCGGGTTTTTCTTGTACACCTCACAGCAAACTATTTGAACTTGGATGTGATGAAACATGGGATTAACTCTAAGTACTTAATATGTAATATTATTTAAGAAAGTTAATATAATGTGTGTAACTGTTTTTCAAAAAGGCATTTTTTACACATGCAGGCATTTTTTTTTTTTAGGCATTTTTTTTTAGGTTTTAAAGACAAAGTATTTGTTAACCAGTAGAGATAGATTGAAGGCAGAGTCAAAGATGAAAACACACATAATAATAAATATAAAATATCTGAAAATTGTATCATTTACATTGTTTGTACGTGCATTTATATATATGTTTTTGGCCATGGACAAATTCTAGTAATAGAACCCTAGGATAATCTAATGATTATACAAGTTACAATAATAACAATTAACAATACTTAGTTGTCAACCGTGTAGAAATTATACTTAACAGCATTTCTTCCAAGTAGTATACAAGAGTTACAATAAATATCAGCATCCAACAATAATATTACCACTAATAGGTATAAGAAAATATATAAACTATATTTTTGTGGAAAATAGTTGGGGAAAAAAAAACTCGACAAATGAAAATATTTATATAAATTTGTACTTTGTATATTTAATTGTAACAATACATTAAACATAATGTACATTGTCAACTTATTTCTATTTACATGTATATTAATTACTGTAGTCACTTTTTTTAAAGAATGAAAATCAGTGATAATAATTGTTATTTTATTCCTATTTCCACTAGAATTAAATATTTTAAATTTTAATACTTAATGAGTAAATAAAATACAGGTCTAAAAAATGTATGTTTAACCGTGTTTAATAATTAAATTGCTTAAAGTTACATACTAAACTTTACCTAAACATTTGACATAACCATTATCTTAAATACTAGAAGAGAGAATACAAACATTTATAATGTTTAAAACAATATCGATTAGTCTTATTACTTTAATAGGCTATTTATACAATACCTACATTGTCCTCTTTTTATACACATTTTATACATCGACTTAATCTATATGAGTGAGTAAATGGTTGTAAATATTTTATTTAACAATATAAAATACAGACTAGAGCAAACCTTATTGATTTGTCAAAAAACTGTTGACTACAGTTTTGAACTTGTGAGAAAAACGGCTTTATACGCATTTTTTATAGCTCCAGATAAATGTAAAATATTATTGTAGTTATTTTTATCATCCTAGTAACCAGGGTTCTTTTTAAATAACAATTAATATAAGCCGGGGGACCCTTCATATTCTGCTATTGTTTCATTCAGAACATTTCCACTATCATCTTCTGTTTTTCTTTGAAGTAATATATCACCCCCTTAATCATCTATTTCCACAATTTTCTCACCGATTTGAAGTTCGTTATTTTCATTTAAACTTATACCATAAACATTATCTAATGTAGGGTCATTTGTCAAAAGCATTTCGATAAAAGGCCTAGAAATAACTGGAAGGTTATCAAGTAACTGTGATTGTTCTAAATGAGATTGTTCTCCAAATATATCCTGCACAGATTTTTCTGGATTGTATTCCATAAATTCATTGTCCTCCGGAAATGTCGTTTGGTCAATATTTTTGGTTTCTGTTTGAGAATCGTCAACATCTGTAGAAGTAGATACGTTTGAATGTGCCTTAGGGAGAATTTTGTTATGCCTTTTAGGGTTTCTGTTTGAGAATCATCAACATCTGTAGATACGTTCGAAAGTGGCTTTGGGAGATTTTTCATGCCTTTCAAACCTGCATCTAATAATTGAATATATGGTACATAGAAATCAAGCATATTTCGTATTTTATCATTTTTAATCATTTTATTCTTGTAATACATGGCTCTCAAACTGTATTTGGACCTAATTAAACCGGATAAAACGTTATCTGACATTATCAAGGCAGTATTCAACTGATATTAGCTTTAACAAAATCCTTGATTAAATATCTTTCTCTAGCTTTTGTTACAAAAAATAGATTTTACTAACCACTTTTCACCTATCATTATATATTTAATACTGTTCAAGAATCAACAAGAATTTTAATTGCAATATACAAATTTATTCTGTATTATAAGAGATACGATATATAATTACTTCTTTAAGATTTCTAGGTATCATATATTAACAAGATCTATATACAATAAAGTTATTATAATAAATCGTATACGCATGATTTAATTGTAACCGTAAGAATAAAATGCAGTTTTTCAAACAACTATGATTTTGTATTCTTATTTTATATTTTTTATATTTTAGAGTTATCTTTCGACAATATTATATAAAACAGTGACATCTAATTGTGACAAGTACTTGTCTAAAATACATTGTAAAAATTTCACAAATCGAGATGCATACATTAAATTGTATGAAAGTATTTTAAGTACAGCATGGTAGTTATTTAGAAAAGTTCTATTTCCATTTTGTCTTCTAGCAAATCTACAAGGCTACAAATCAATATATCTGAAAAATAAAAATAAAATTTTTATAAACATTAACACATATGCATATATTATCACTTTAACGTGCCTGATAAAGCGAGACATGTGTGAGTAATTATATTGTTTTAAATAAAATATTGTGTTATCTTAAAAAATAAAATAAGCTAAACACGCTTTTTTAAGTTTAATAAGGTAATTGTAAACTATACATAATTCTATATTCAATATTTCTTAATAGAGAGGAATAAGTTAAATACAAGAACAAT
Organism: Gerris buenoi; assembly: GCA_001010745.2. Taxonomy (NCBI): domain Eukaryota; kingdom Metazoa; phylum Arthropoda; class Insecta; order Hemiptera; family Gerridae; genus Gerris; species Gerris buenoi. The sequence continues at coordinate 9,401 of KZ652117.1, forward strand.
AATCTATATTATATAAAATGTGTATAAGTTGTCTGAAATTTATAAGCTTTTAATTACAAGTAAAAAGTTACTGCTAAGTTTGATACTAGTTTCCTGATTTTTTATTAAAGTATGTATAATATTATAATAATAAGCAAGGGTATCCAAATAGTATAATATACTAAAACGTTTTTAAAAATATAAATCCAAAGTTGTTGTATTATTTATTAAAAGCTTAAATAGTTATATAATTCAGAGGGGTCATATATAGGTAATATTAATAAAGTCTTTGCATATATGTTCTAGGTACAGATCTTAAATACACCTACATACACGTTAAATCTAATGAGGTGCAGGTCTTAATACCTCTAACTTTGAATCCTCTACCCAAACTTTATAATGTATTTTAGAGTTATCTTTTGACAATATTATTTAAACTGGGACATGTTTCTGTCTAAACATATGTTGTAAAACATTAAATTGTATGAAAGTAATGTATAAATACAGCGATCTAGTTATTAAGAAAAAGTTGATTCCTTTTGTCTGATCTATGTACTTTAAGAATAAAAAATAAAGCTCATAAAACTGACTATATGACTAGTTACTTCTTGTCTTTTAATTTAATTCAAACACATTATATTATATTATTTACACAACTATCAAACTATACAATTATAGGAAAACATAGTAAGATATTGTGTGAATGATTCTCAATAAAGAATTATGAAATTTAAGTATTATAATTGATCTAACACAAAAAATGGTTAAGATATTTATTTACGTATAATATGTACATATAAAANCACAGTGACAAAGTTGGCCGAGGAGGCAGTAGAAGTGAAAGCTAGGATAGCAGCTGGAGATCGTGCCTATTTCGGATTAAGCAAGCTAATGAGAAGCCGGAACCTGACTAGGACAACAAAGCTTTTGCTGTATAAAACGTTGATCCGCCCAGTGGTTACATACGGTAGCGAAGCATGGTCCCTCACGCAGGAGTCCTGCGCAAGGCTAGACATTTTTGAAAGGAGGGTCCTGCGGCGAATTTTTGGGCCAGTCAGGGATCGGGAGGAGTGGAGAATGAGGACAAACCAAGAATTGATGGAATTGTATCTGGAGCCTCCACTCTCAACACATATTAAATTAATGCGTCTACGGTGGTATGGGCACGTGAGGAGAATGGATGAGACAAGGATGGGAAGGACCTTCGACTGCAGACCTGTGGGACTCATACGTCCTCCGGGACGACCTAGGGTGCGATGGAGGGATGCGGTTGAAGGAGTCATGTTGGCAGCCGGGGTCCAGTGGACGGAGGACCGGATAGTCTGGAGCCAGCGAGTTCGTCAGGCCAGGGACCTGTGGAGTCTGTAGAGCCAAGGAAAGAAAAAGAAGATGTCATAAGACAAACTTCTATAACCCTTTGATTTCGGCATAGAAGAGAAAAAAAAGAACTTTTTATTTATGTCCATCCATTTATTTGTTAGTCTGGACTCAGATATACAAGAAATTGCATCAAAATCGTTATTCTAATATTTATTGTTTATAAACATAAAATAAATTGGTTGTGCTTATAGTTCCACACAAAAAAGATTTCGTTGGTATTGTGAACATTAAAGTTTATAAGGCGGGGGGGGGAGGGTACACACAATACTTTGATGGTTTTTGACAAATAGGCATAATAATTCATTTACTTTCCACGAGTGTGATATTGATATATAATTGTAATCTACTCTTCAATACGTTTCATTTGGTACCCCACTCAACATTAAAGTATTATAAGGGGGGGGGGGCACACACAATACTTCGATGGTTTTTGACAAATAGGCATAATAATTCATTTACTTTCCACGAGTGTGATATTGATATATAATTGTAATCTACTCTTCAATACGTTTCAATTGGTACCCCACTCAACATTTAAAAAAAGGGGGCTAAAGCCTCCCCATGTTGTGCGGGATTAGTATAAATTTTAATGTACCAGGAAGCAACCCATTTGTATATTAGATAATATGTTGTTGCAGGTGGGAGGGGGTGGGGAGGAAACATTCTCTGCCAGTTAAGATGGGGAGGGGGGATTTGCTGTGCTAACAAGAAAAAGCCCAACTTACTCTACAAGTAATGCTTGCTGCAGTACACTATCTTACTATAAGTCATGGGTGTCGTCTGCAAGTCTGCAGTTAATTAAGGCGGGATTCATGGCGGGGGGGCGGAGGTCCTCCCCCGAAAAATTTTGAAAATATGACCTTTTAAAACAGCGC
>KZ652117.1:55971-71572 GCA_001010745.2 Gerris buenoi
CAACGCAAAAAATTAAATAAGCTAATAATGCTTATTGCAATGTCTATTTTAGAAGAAGTTGAAGATGAAATTAATATGTAAAAAGCAAAAAAAAGTATGGATACGAAAATGGATTCAGAGAAGGGATGAATTAGGAGGTACTTCTTCTCTTCTCAAAGAATTGGCATTAGAAGACCCTAAAGAATACTTCGGAACTTTGAGAATGACTGAAAATTGTTTTAATTTTCTGTAAATGAAAGTGCAGTCACAACTAAACAAATAATTATACTAAATAATAATTATTTTATATCAAATTAAATTATTACATTTCCAGTGTAGAGGTCCGTGGTTCAAATCCCGGCGCTAAAGTCTATTTTTCTCTGTCTGTCTCCCAGTGTTAATAATAATTATAATTTGATTTAAATTTAAACTTTTCATAGTATGAATACTACCAAAAACTTAAAAATTGAATTTATAATTATTATAATATTAAAAAAAACAGTTAACTCTTACCTGATGTTTTTGATTTTATATCTCCTTCTCACCAAATCCAGATATATCCATATCTTTTTCAATAACATAAGCAGATTGCTTGATTTGATTATTTTTATAAAGTGGAGATTTAAAGTTCCACAGGCACTTACTAAACTCTTAAACTTGAACATTGTCTCTTCTTCCATCGTGACATATTTGTTGTACTGCAGATATCAACTTATGAAATAAACTAATTTTAAAACTTCAAACTTCCATAGTGGATAGTATGTGGGGTGGGTGGAGGCTCTACTCGCACGAAAAAATAGAGTAAAATGAATCGAGGATTTAGTCAAGTAGTTTAGTAAGTGACTAAATTACTTTACTAAAATGTTGCCCTTCGGATACGTTTATTCACTAATCTACTCGCTTCTCGACTAAATTACTCGCCAACTGCGAATGATTTTTGGTGAGTTGCTACTAGCTTGGTTACTAAATTACTCGCCACTCGACTAAATTACTCACCACTCGACTAAATTACTTGCCAAGTGCGAACAAGGCTTTAGTTGCAGTAGTTTGATCAACTTATAGTTGCAAAACATCAAAAGTTCTATAGTACGAAGTCAAAATGTTACGGCTGAATTCAAAGAGTTCCTTAACTTAAAATTCCTTCATAGGAATCCGTCTTACGTATATACTTTTGGTGATGTAGGTATTTAGACTGCAAATGTGTGTGTTCCTACTTATGTGAGCACTATACTGGAATAGAACTCAGATTCATCTCCCAGCACAAATTAATAATTTGGAACAGAAAGTCAAAAAACCTGCATTAAGAATTGCTTCGTTTAGGAGTGAAGTGAGGAACTTGGCCTTTCACACTGCCGTACGCTCAGATTTGACTTGAAGTGGGGAACAATTATTTTGTTTAGTTTCTTCACGGGCAATATTTCAGAAGATTTTAAGATCAAATGTTTTTAAATTAAATTGTCTTTGATAAATACCAAATGACATTGGTTTAGACGTACCATGTTATTGGCAGGATTTTTTTATTTCTTATACAAGCTTCTAAAATATAGCCGTAGATACGTAAAAAGGCATTTTAATTTAAGAAAGGAAATATTTCTTAAGTTTTTAAGTTATATTCGTCAAACGATTTGTTTTGAATAGGACGATACACTAGACAGGCGAAAAAATAACATATGCCTTATCTGCTGAGAAATACAAAATTCGTTCTCAATAATTTTGCTCAATCAAAAGGTTTAGGCCGGGTGCATATTGGTGCGCAGGGGAGCAATGATTTTCTTAACTGCAGTATTACATCAGATCATGTGAACTGAGACTTCAGATCCACTACCGTCGGGAAGTGTACCTAGTATTGTCCTGCCCTGCTCTCAATTCCATTATTTCTTGGGTTGAAAAAACAGCCCTGCCCTGCGACACCTGCGTCTCACTGTTAAAATCTAATAGTTCACCTTCAACATAATTTGTTTTTATTTTTTTCTGCATCAGAGGTATTCGGTGATCGTTTACTGGTGAGGTATCCATGGACTGGTCCGTTATTATCAGTTATTTACCTGATCTTTGTAAAGTTACTACACAAGTACATGGAAAACAGACCTGCCTACAATCTCAAGTCAATTATGCGGATCTACAATGTTATACAAGTTGCTGTCTGCAGCAAACTAGTACTAATGGTAATGTTATAAATAAAATATTATGCGTTTTCGTATTTATTTGTAGTCTTTACTTTCACGTATTTTTTTACTTTTCCTCACTACATAATAGTAGGAGAAGTATTGTTTTCACCGAAAATTTTTTTTCGAGATTTCAACGAAATTATCAGTTTTATGTGTTTTTAAGACCTCCTGAGTGGTTTTCAGCATGACATATGTATGTGTGTGTGTGTATGTGTGTTATTATCGTAGCGCCCAAGGTATTTAACCTACACGGAGAAAAAAGTAGAGTATTGATAATTCTAAAATGGCATTCCCCAACCCGCAATAAGTGTTGGCTCAGGAACAAACCTAATAGAATAGCTGTAACGCTAACACAGTGTTAAAATTTTGGAGTGTAGACACAATGATATAAGAGTTAAGTCGACATTACCATTTTCAACACTAATGGCAACACTAGCGTTTTTAGGGTAAATGTAACACTATAAGGGTTGCGAAATCAGCGTTAAAGTGAAATTTACTCTAAATCGGGAACACTAATAGTGTTAGCGTAACTCACTAATGTTCTTCCAACTCTGGCATTGCTAGTGTTGGGGCTATATGGAAGGCCTCAGATAGAGTTGAATTAACCGCTTAGTGTAACTTTAACACTAGTAGGGTTGTCGTAAATGCACTGTTTAGTGCTAATTCAATTACAGTAGCATTATCGTGACACCTTTAAAATAAGCGAGGAAGGTCGCTCCAAAACTACTACATTGCTGAACCCAGTTTGCTTAGTCAGCAAAAATTAAAAAAAAAATCGTAATAAATCGAAAATGGTCCTGATATAGTTGAAATTTAGCACGAATGTACCTCTCTGTATGACAAACAAGCCCGCTAAATTCATTTTGATATTGGCCGCCATTTTGAAGTTATAAATTTTTGAATTTTTAAACTTTGACGGTTAATAATACTGAAATTACTTATAGGGTTTTGACTTACAGCATATCGTTGGAACCGGAAAAAAATAAGGAACAAATGTAAAAAAAAAACGATGAAATTCTCTTAATTAGTTTAAAAGTTGTAATTGAATATAATTATTTATTACTGCGATAATTTTGATGACGTCAAAGTTTGTTTACATCTGTCAAAATTCCACCAAACTTCAAATAATAAAATAAAATATAGGTATTAAAAATAAGGTTTTTTTTAAAGAATTATAATAGATCAGTTAGTTTAGAACTGTCACCCATCCAACTGACCACGTCCAATGCTGCTCCCTCCTGCTGCGAAGCAGAAGGAAAGAGTGGCCTCTGAAGTGAGGAAAAGTTCCGAGGTACCACGTATCCGATTTTTTTTTTTTTAATTTTTATTAATTGACGATTTATCATATTAAACTTATTAATTATTCTAATGACCTCTAATAAGGTTTTAAGATGTCTCTAAAGCCAGGATTACACGCTACGATAAATCGTAACGATTTGATCATAACAATTTATTGTTATAAATAAAATCATTTACATGCTACGATTTCTTGTACCATTTTTATTTTGGACCACGGTACAACTCAGTCAGTTGCCGTTGAGATGGAGGAATTACTGTTGTGGTCTGCGTATGTGATTTGTTTAGCGAGAAAAGTGAAAAAGTCGCCGAGACCAAGAAGAAAGTGGAGTTGTCAGTGGTTATTAAAGAAAAGTGGTTATTAAATTATTGGACAAGTTACGTAATGAACCTAATGACTGGCTACGTTAATACGTTGCTAACTACTTATGCATGGAGTTAGAAAAGAGACCAATCTAAAAGTAACAAAACTAACTGTTTGTACCTAGCGGCGTTAAGGAAAAATTAAAAGTAAAGCATTATTTGAATATCATTAAAGCAAGTGCCTTACAATATGTATTGAATATTGAGAAAAAAGTTAATCATGATTTAAGTTTAATGATGAGTTTAAAGTAAAAGAATATGTTTGTAGATGGTAGGAAGTAGGAATGTTTTTTAGCTGGTTAACTACTACCTACTAAATTAAGACCTACTAATTTAAAATAATATACCTAAAATATATTTTTTTCTACCCCTACTCAAAAACGTCTGCTTGTATCAGTTTGAAATTCTACACGCATGTTTCAATTGTACATTAGACGATGTGTAAGAAGTTTGATAAAATTCGTTTCGTCAGAGAACGTATGATATTAGTAAAAACGTTGAATTCTTTATTTTAAACATTTAAATTCGATTTAATAAATTTAAGCGATCTTAATCTCTTCACTGCAGTGTCGGTGTTCGTTTTGTTAAAAAACATTTATTTATGAAAGTTATTTGTCTCAAAATAGATATTTATTTCAAATAGAATATTTTGAATTTTTTCCCCGGCCTAAAAACTTAATTTTAAATTTTAAGCTTACATTTACACGAGCGTTGCGCGTGAACGCTTGGGCGGATAACGCTGTCCAACGAACTCAACCTAGGCATTGAAAAAATGAATATGTGCACCAAATTTCATCTAAAGTGTGTAAAAGTCTGTGGTTAAAGTTATTTTCTCGGGAACTTGAATTTCCAGGGAAAACGGCTTATATCGTTAGATTCGTAATTAAACGGACTTCATTTAGGAATTTTTAATCAAAATCGTCGGAACCGTTTCGGGAAATAATTTTTTACGCTTTTCTCAGAGTTTTTGGGAGGTAGCGGCTCCAAATTTGGAGCTAAAACTCATTTCAGGGTATGATTTTTCTGAACATGTTTGCCAAATTGTGTCAATATTAGCCCAGTAGTTTGGGCTCTACACACGCGACGAACCACTTTTTTGGACTCAGGGGCCCTTAAAACGTGTAAAATAATCAAAATCAAGATAGAATTTTTGCCCCAGCACAATTATTTTCACTTTCTCTTTAGATGAGAAAGTTAACGAACCCAAAACAAATTTGAAACTTTCCAGTTATTTTTTTGTGTAATAACCAAAACACATATATCTAGGAAAGCTCTGAAACAATCACACTTCTCATAATCCCCCCCCCTCCCCTCGGCCAGAAAAAATTCGATTTCAAAAAGTTTAACCGTCTTGCCTGTGGTGACCAAAAGTATAGCACCGGCGCTGATCACACGTAACAGAAGGACAGAAACTATCTTAAAACAATGAACACAAATTCCACCGCAAATTGATTAAAATTGTAACGACAAATTCCTGCTTGTGTTTACATGTTCCAATCTGTCGTTCGATTTGGAGAAATTGACACCAATCATCATTCAATTCCAATTCCAATAAATCGCTACAATGTTCTGTTTACACACAACGATAAATCGTAACGATTCAGTCGTTACGATAAATTGCAACGATTTATCGTAGCGTGTAATCTTGGCTTAACTAAAGGATAAAATATAACCTTCACCTTCAACTATGATTATAGTTTTTTACTTTCTCACATAAAGAGAAGGTAGTGTGATGGCGCGAAATAAGATTTTGAGATTTCGATGGATTTACACGTTTTGAGGTCCCCTGAGTCCAAAAAAGTGGTTTTTAAAAAATGTCTGTCCGTCGTCAGTCCGTCGTCTGTCTGTCTGTGCAGACGCCTGGAGCCTAAACTACTGGGCCGATTTTGACGAAATTTGGCATTCATATTCAGAAAAATCATACCCCGAGGAGAAATCGAGATATGAATTTTAGCTTCAAATTTGGGGGTACTACCCCCCAAAAACTCTGAAAAAACGTGAAAACAATTATGTCTCGAAAACGGTTTCGACGATTTTGATTAAAAATTCTGAAATGTAGTCCATTTAAATACGAATCTAATGATATAAGCCATTTCCCGGAAAAAATCTAGTTCCTGAGAAAAGCTTAAAACGCGGACGGAGGGAGCCCGGGTTCGATTCCCCGGGCTTCGTTTTCCCGGGAATAATATAGTTCCGGACCAACCTTATTATTTATTATTTTTATTAGGACCAACCTTATTTACTTGCGCTTTATTACTTGGGCAACACTGGAGGGACTCATGGAAGTTCATGATTCCCTTATTTTTTATTACTCTCTCTTAAGCCCGACCAGGTGCAATGAGCAACTTTCCTCCCTGTAAACTAGGGAGGAAAGTTCACTTTTTCTCCCGGCTGGAGGAAATATTTTTTTCCTCCAGAAGGGAGGAAACATTACCTTTCCACCCTAGTTTATAGGGAGGGAAGGATCCTATTACAGCATGGTTGTGAAAATCGTGGCGGAAAGTAGAAATCGTGGCGGAAAGTAAAAATCGTGGTGGAAAGTAACAGTAGAGCCAACTTATTATTCTTAAAAAAATCAGTGTTGCCTGTTTCATAACTAATAGCAGTTTTTTTAACTCAATGACTCGACATGTTAATAGCCTTTTTTTTTAAATATTAGAGAGTTTAAACAACACGTACTTTTGATTGCCGTGATACTTTAATTATTATCCTCATTTTAAAATGTCGTATGACTTCATAACTGAGTTTAAACAAGAAGAAGAGAGTAGAAAAGAGGTAGGCTACGTCTCATCAGGTTATATTTATGTTTTTAATTTCTCTTATTATAGACATGTATATATATAAAATTAAAGTTTTGTCTGTACATTGGTCAGAATTGAAAATTTTTCGTTTTATACATCCCGAAAACCGAATCCGCCTTAACTTTTTTCGTGTATGTATGTATGTATGTATGTATGTATGTATGTATGCATGTATGTGTGTGTGTATGTGTGTCAGTCGCCTCAGTCAGACTTTATAGGCGCAAAACTGGCTGAATGAAATCGATTAAATTTTTTTCAGAGGTGAGCGCAAACATGTTGTGCAATTTGTAGGCTTGGTTTCATCGAAAAAATATTGAGTAGAACCAAAGTTATTAAATATTTACTGGTGCGAGAGCGTAAAGGAAGGCGTAGGAAGGCATGATAATTAAACTAACGCAGGTTAGTGATACTTCTTCACCTCTCCAGGCTGTACTAAGTCTTTAAGTGTAGAGTGTAGAGTCTGTCTTGGCTTCACCCCCACCCTTTTCCTAACGTCTCCCACTTACACCCCCCACTAGGCCAGAGAATAGGCTATCCACCATATTATACTATACTATGCCATAATCCCTCATTAGCTTTATAACCGTTGTGAAGTATATAAACACTAGGAAGTATACCCACAAATCCCTAGCCTGAGCGGGGGGAAGGCTAGTAAACAAATAAATTAAATATTATTCAGTTAGTCATTTTGTAGTAATAATAAACATTTGAGATATTAAAATTACATAGTTCTTTAAAGATATTATAGAAATCGAAGAAAACATAGTTGGAATTGATGAATTGCATATTTAATTTACAATATTTTTTTTTACAATAAGATGGTATAAACTTTTTTTGTTTGTTTTTAAAATCGTTAAACAAATAAAGGTATAACCATTTGCAAACTTAGTTTTTAACCCCTAAATATATCCATAAATCGAAATCTTAGGTTTATTTGTGTTGTTTTCCACCCTTCTGGAGGAAAAATCTTGTACGTACCACGGGAGCAAAAAGTCATAGCACCCTCGCTATAACTAACTCCCTCGGCTATGCCTCGGGATTAAACTTCATGGTTCCCTCGGCTACGCCTCAGGAACCAACCTAATAATTCCCTCGGTTTCGCCTCGGGATTTAGACAGTATAGTTCCCTCGGCTTCGCCTCAGGAACCAACAATAACGCTCAGGGAGTAATGACTTTGTTTCCTCCCTTGGTGCGTAAATAACTATTTTCTTTCCTGCTGATAGTTATCAAAATTTCCATTTATAAATTTATCTTTTCTTTTAGTGTAACCTCTTTTTAAAGCGTTTTAATCAATATAATCTTAATGATTATTAATATCGTTTTCATCGTTAATATAATCGTCGTAAACATCATTATTCTTCATTTTTAATCTTCATTATAACATAAAAATTAAGTTTTTAAACCGATTGATTGTTGATTGTTTCCAGTCGTTTTCTCCTGGAGGGTGGTCGACTTACCTAAAAGATTTATGTCCACCTGATGATTTTGGATCGCCTTTCTACTTAGCTGTGGGTAGATATTTTTTTTATCAATATATCGTTTTAGACAAATCAAGTAGTTTATTTGACTTATCATATTTTTGTTTAAAATATTTATAATTTTATTTAAGTTTTCTTTCTTTTTAGGTCCATGATCTTGGCTTGCTCTATTTTGTATTGAAAGTATTAGATTTATCCGACACAGTAAGTATATATTCTACTAATTTCTTTTTTCACTGGCAAAGAAACACTTGCTTTACAACTTGCTTTCTTACGTACTTTGCTTAAGGAGTAATATCTCTGCAGTAATGTGTTTTGTATGGTTTGATGACATTTCTTAATGGCATACAATGCCATGTAAAAATTCTGTAGTTTTATAGATAATATATTTTTTTTTAAATAATTACGCCATTGGATAGACGCCATTCAGCCATCTTTCGTTGAAGAGAGACAGCATGGTTGTAAGACTCACTTCCGATTCATTTTAATATATCATAGGGGATCCCATCTTTTTCCTGAGGCACTGTTCTTAGTTGCCCGTAATGCGTCCCTTAACTCTGCTGCTGTGAACGGGACATTGTAGCATGGTAATATTTCACCGGCGTCAAAAGTTAAGCCTCTCTTTCTTCTTTGTATGCCTTGAATTCTTCTCCGAAAATGCTATTAACTGAGACCCATGGGCGCCCATAGACCAAACTTTAGGGGGGGGGGGCAAAGTATTTTTTTTTTTTTTTGGTCTCCTTCTCTTTGTCAACAAATGTGAAACATTTGGGGCCCCTCGCCAATTAAAAAAGTCTCACATGTGTTATAGGAATACTTAAAAGAAACGGTTCAGTATTCCAGGGGGGCAAGGGCCCCCCCTTGCCCCCCATATTGGCGGCCATGCTGAGACCCGAGCATTGGGAATTAAAAGTATGGTATATTGAAAATTTATTGATTATGGAATCAATACAACTCAAGGATGCAGCTAACATGATAAATTCCTAATTAGGATTCAATGCGTATTGAAACATAATTACTCGGCCAAACATCTAAAATTATCTAATGTATTTCCTTGTTTTAATAGTGATTTAAACTAAGAGATATTATCATTATGATATATAGACGAGTGATTTTTTTTTTTTTTTTTTCTTAAACCCTTAAGTTCATAGGAATAAATTCTCCCATGTCTTTATATGGGAGTTACGTATACTTCTTAATAAGGTTTTATTTATGTGTTAAAAAATATAGATTGGAAATTGTCACATGCCATCAAATTTACCCACCTAGCCATAGGTGGATACCTAGCATGAGCAAGCTTACGCATTACAAGCACGTAAATTAGGACCATCCAAGAAATTATGCACTTGAGATGATAAAGTACTAGTTGAGTCAGACAGATATTTTATTACTATATCCTCATAACCTATTTTCTAATCTAATCAATTATTTACAATATGTTTCAGGTATTTATAATATTGAGGAGAAAGGAATCTCACTTATCGTTCCTTCATCTTTTTCACCACTGTTCAATGGTTGCAGTATCATGCTATGGTTATGTCGAGGGAGGTTCGTATGAATCGAAATGTACTTACAATCTATCTATATTATTAAAAAAGTTTTGTAAACAAACGAGTCCAGTGAGAGTGACGTACTTAACTGAGAGTAGAGTGCGTTAGGAGTTACCTCCTAGAAGAGGGTTGAGTCCGGGGGGGGGGTAAAGAGGGAGCTAGAGAGTGACATAATTCTAACCGTATAGACAGAGTGAGGGTGATATTATATTCGTCCGAGAAGAGAAAAGCCTGTAAGGCGGAACAGTGAGTAGGTATATTAAAATGTCAGCGAGAAAAGGAAAGTAGATAGTAGTTGAGCCTCTCCCACTACACCTCAGCCACTATCCTACTTCCCTTCGCATATTCCATAACTATTATAGTATAATACTACATCCCTTCTTATTTTACGTCGGCCGCTACCGCGTCTTTTCGGGGGTTAGCGAGCGAAGCGAATAGGGGACAGAGCCCCCTAGTCATCAAAAAAACAATATTGATAACCTTCAATTATAACAAACACCAAGTATAGAGACTAAATAGAGTAGCTAAAGAGAGAAGGTAGATAACACCATTTTCCCCACCACTAGAATACAAAAATTGAAACCTTCGTTCTGGTTTCCAAAGTTGTCAGTTTTCAAATTATATACCCAAAGAAAAGTCTTCTATTTTATAGCTTTTTTGTATTCTAGGGGAGGGGGAAGCTGGTGCCACTCTCCACTCCCTCCGGCCTAATAATATGCTGGTTTTCACTTAATGTAATATGGTTATCTTCGATTTCTATCAACAAATTGCACTAGAACATTGAAAGTGGGACGTTAGAATCATTTTATGGCATACACATCTAAGATAAAGGAGCTTTCCAAATGACCATTATAATTCAAGATGGTTGAAGGGGGGGGGGAGAATAGAGCTAGTACGAAACCGTTGTACTATGAATATCACCTTAAGGCCCTTTTGACGAAATTAATCATTAATAAGCCATTTTTCTTTTATTAAAACAAAGTTTGGTATTGAGTGGTATGCAAACACCATAATATCCGACCAAAAACCACTTGTGTGGTAAAAAAAAAACACCCCACCAAGTCTGTGGTCCAAAAAAGTTGTGAAATCAACTTTCTGTCCCGCCAAGTAATGTTTGCACTTTCTCCTGACCCATGACTATCAACATACATACTTTTCAGTTTCTTCTCCTTGGCGGTGTGCCTTGCCATTTCCGGAAACTAGGATTTTAATATTCTTCAAACACCAATACAATTTCTTGTTTTACCATTACGTTTGCTACATGAGGTTTGTGTGGAAAGATAGTTGTTCACCTTATAGTCTTAGTTCTAGACAACTAGTACTAATATATGGAGGCACATATTAGAGAGGAAAGCCTTTTAACAGTATTGTTAAAGGCTCTTCTCGATGCCACAATGATCATTGCTGTAAATCTTTTCAAAAATCAAATAAAATAGAAGTAAGTAATATACAAATTAAGCTTTCAAGGAATGACCCCATGTAACTACTACTTTCTTTACTGAGGATGTGTGGAATACAACCAGTTAACATTGGGTAGTACTGCAGGCACACCGCCAAGGAGAAGAAGCTGAAAAGTATCTATGTTGATAGTCATAGGTCAGGGGAAAGTGCAAACATTACTTGGCGGGACAGAAAGTTGATTTCACAACTTTTTTGGACCACAGACTTGGCGGGGTGTTTTTTTNTAGCAGTAAAAGATCCATGTTTAAATATTATAATAGAAATGCTACAGCGTCTTGAATATCTTTGGAGTTGTGGAGAGGAGTGTGATTCTCATAGAATAGAGATACAATATATAATTACTTCTTTAAGAATTCTAGGTGTCATATATTGATAAACTCTCTATGTAATATTTGTAATAAATTATTATTATGAAAATAGAAATGTTGGAAAAAAAGTTCTTTAGGCGATTTTGACTAGGAAATAGGGACAAAAGACAGGAGACAACACTTTTCCTATCACTGTGTCATGAGCACTTCTTAAGGATTTATTTGGTAAAACCAAAAAAATACCTTAATAATTTCGTTCCTGTGTCCATCTGTCACTCTGTACTGTTCCAATAACTTTTAAATAAAAAGATAAATACTTTAGCTGTTCAAAAATTACATTATTGAAGAGAAACCAATTGATACAGAGGGTCGAAATTAATAAGGGACTAGCAATGGGCTGACTAAGAACTACCATTCAAATCAGACCCGTAGTTTTTGAAGTATGTTGATGCTCAAAAATATCACTAACACCGTCAAACAGGCAGAAAGAAGACGAAAAATGTTCCAACCAACTCCCCCCCCCCCCTTACTGTTTCTAAAACGGATTGTGTTTGAATTTATGAATTCTGAAACAAAAAAAATTGTTGTTCAGAACGATGTCAATGCTGCCGTCCCTTCAATGGCTTGAAAGCATAAATAAATAAATTGGACAATAAAAGGTTGTAAAATCATGACATCATGTCATCATTAATGTTCCTAAGTAAGCTATGTACCACACTGAATAGCCGACTATTTTTAATTTAATAAAGCTGAATAGTTTGTGTATTCTTTAAGTATTTTGTTAATGTTTATTTGCCCATTATATTTTTACAGAAGGGTTAGGCATACCTGTAATAATTCTTAACTCATTCGTACACATTATTATGTATACTTACTACTTTATTGCAAGCATAAAGAGTCAACGTTGGATTTACAAATACAAGAAATATTTAACCCAAATACAAATCGTAAGTATGTAAAATTATTTTGTGCATATCAAGATTTGAGGGAAGTTTAAAGAGCCAAATTAATTTGTTTATAGTTCAGAACGCACATATTAACTTTACTTTGTTATTGAAATCTTTATAACGTTTTATAATTTGTCTTAATAATTAAGGTAGTTGTTTTAGCGAATTTTCTAAGAAAATTAAGCTATTGCAATGGCTTCAAAATTATTGTAAAGCGAATTTTTGACAAATTTTTTCATGGAAATCCGTTTTGGGCCATTCTGAATCGATTCCTAAATTTTAACACTTTTTCATGTATGTATGTAGGGAAGCCGGGGCACAGAGGACCTCCGAGGCACAGAGGTCCACTGAGTTTTTTTATTGTATAGTGGTGCTACAAACCGGGAATCTGTATGATCTATTACTAGTATTATTATTAGTTAGTTGGTTTCCAGACGTGAGCAATCACTGGCAGAGTTAACTAAGTTTGATCAATTTTATACCCTTTTTTCAATTTTCAAGGAAAGTGATCTAATATTTACGTAATATAATATAATTAAATGTAACATTAATTTGATACAGAATTTTTAAACAAATTAACTGTATCTGATAAACTTAGGTCTTATACAGGTGACCCAGATTAAATGGTCAAAAATAAATGAGCGTGTTCTATGAGTCAAATGCAACAAAAAATGTCGAGTAAGCATATGGTCGATTCTCATTTGTATTCGAGATATCGATTTTTTTCGATAAAAATCGAAAATTTTGAAAAAATGCGCTATATCTAAAAAAATAAAGGAGATAGCAAAATTTTGATAATAAACAATTTTAAAGAGCATGAAAAAACCTTTCAGAATCACTCATTGGTTTTTTAAAATAACAGCTTTGAACTACCTTTTTTGTCCCTTTAAATTGTGACGTTGCTATTTTTTCTATTTTGACTCAAAATTTCTGTAGCCTACTACTCTTTGTTGAGGAAAGCTAGATATGCGGCGAATACAGGAAAAACATCTCCATTTTATAAGCTTTTAAATGGTATATTAAAAGTTTAAGATCATCGGAATAGTTTTTGAGTATTAGTGATAACTGTTGCCATTAGTGATAACTGTGAATGTTGCCAACCATGTTTTTAGGTGGAAAAAAATACATTAAAAATTTAAAGATTTTTCAGGTTAATTAAAAGAAATAAATGAGGTAACACACAATTGCGGGGAAAAATACTAAAACTAATAAATCCGATTTTTTTACACTTTTAGGACATATGAGATTACATTTTTTAATTACATATTAAAAAATAATTAATGTCAAAAATCTAGTAAAGGAACCCTAGGGTAGTCTAATGACGGGACACGTTATATATACTCCATGCTGTTTATTCATTGGGTATGCCTTAACATCTAGTAAAGGAACCCTAGGGTAGTCTAATGACGGGACTCTCTACAATATGCCACATGCTATTTATACACGGGGGATCCTTTAACATCTAGTAATGGAACCTTAGGAACGTGTAGTACACATGCACAGTCGGTTGACGAAGCACCTGTTATTATATATGAGTAATTCTTTTACATATATTAAATTTGATCTTAGTTAAAGCAGACTTGTCGTCCACAATGTCTCGAAAGGTATATCATCGATATTTGTATTCCAAGGAAGATTTAAGAAAGTCATTGGAGGAAATAAAAAATGGAATGTCTTTAAACAAAGCATCAAAACTATTTTCAATACCTAAAACCACACTAAGTAAAAAAATAAATAATAAAGTGGCAATAGAAAGAAAGATGGGGCCTAAAACGATCTTGAATTATGGAGAAGAACTAGAAATAAAAAATAGAATAATTAAAGAAATCAAAGTAGGATCGTTGTTAAACGTAAAAGATGTTAAAGGCAGAATTAAAACAATTCTTAGCGAATCTCCATGGAGAAACCTGTTTGCAAACACCAGACCTGGTGACAAATGGTTTAAACTTTTTTTTTAAAAGACACCCGGATATATTGAAAAGCAGTGCCGATGGTATTTTAAAAGCTCGTGATGTAATACACAAAATCAGCGAAAAAGATGAATTGGATACAAAACAAACTGAGTTTGTGTCTAATCAGAATAAAGTCCAACAGAAAGAGCTAGCAATGAAAGTGATTTATAAGACTGGTGATAAACTATTTAAACAATTTAAAGAAGAAGAAGACACACAAAGAAAGGCTGAAAAAGAAAAGGACGAGAGTTCTTCAAGTGACCCAGAACTACACTACGAAGAGACAAATCAAAATATTGCGGACAGTGATAATGACTCTGATAACTCAGAAGTTGTCGAATATAATATGGAATTAGCATGTCCAGAACATACACAACCAAAGAAGTATCTAAAAATAGATAACTTTAAATATGACATGAAGGACTTAGAAACATATTCTAGCGATAAATCAATTAATCCAAATAACAGGTTCAGATACTCTAAGGTTAGCAATATAGAGTTAGCAGTAAAAGATCCATGTTTAAATATTATAATAGAAATGCTACAGCGTCTTGAATATCTTTGGAGCTGTGGAGAGGAGTGTGATTCTCATAGAATAGAGATACAATATATAATTACTTCTTTAAGAATTCTAGGTGTCGTATATTGATAAACTCTCTATGTAATATTTGTAATAAATGTAAGTTTTCAAAACGCCTATGATTTTTGTATTCTCATATTACAAAATATATTATAATAACAATATTATAATATATTTTAGAGTTATCTTTTGACAATATTATTTAAACTGGGACATGTTTCTGTCTAAACATATGTTGTAAAACATTAAATTGTATGAAAGTAATGTATAAGTAAAGCGATCTAATTATTAAGAAAAAGTTAATCCCTTTTGTCTGATCTATGTAATTTAAGAATAAAAAATAAAGCTCTTAAAACTGACCATATGACTAGTTACTTCTTGTTTTTTAATTTAATTTGAAAATATTATATTATATTATTTACACAACTATCAAACTATACAATTATAGGAACACCTAGTAAGATATTGTGTGTGTGATTTTAAATAATGAATTATGAAATTAAAGTAAATTGATCTAACACAAAGTATGGTTAAGATATTTATTTACGTATGATATGTACATATAAAAAAATTATTCCATCGTTACCTCAATTTATAATAAATTTTTTTGTCAAAGTTGTTTTTAATTTTTTATTTTTCAATTAAGCTCTCGTCGGGCAGAGATTAGGTTTATATTTTAATTTAGATTTGTAAAAGTTTTTCTTTTTAGTTAATTGA
>KZ652117.1:88860-104773 GCA_001010745.2 Gerris buenoi
AATAATGATGTACATCGTTGAAAAGCTCTTTAATAGTAGATTAATAATTGTTATGGAGTGTATATTGTTATGTTTATTTTTTCTTAGGATAAATTGAAAATAACTGTTTTCTTTAGTTTTTCGGATTTGGTTGAGTATGTTATTGTTTAAATGGATAACTTAATAATACATTTTAGCTCTTCTTGTCTAGACCATTACACATTGATACATTATGTTATATTTAAGCTTTATTTAACTTTTTCACCCAAATAATTCATAGGGGCTCAAAACAAAATAGCTTAAGCCTACTAATATTTTGGCAACCCATCCCTAGGTTTCCTGACCCCCCCCCTAATCAATGAGAATTATATAAGTTAAGTCAAGTACCAGACCTATTAAGTGTTAAAGATCGCTAAAAACTGTTAATTATTCTTACACAATAAACAATAAAGTAATAAATAGTTAATGCTAATATAACAATAAAGTACAAGATAGCATGCGAGGAAGCTATGTGCCACACTAATTGGCAGTCTATTTTGTCATGTAATTTGAGGGAATGGAAATGAAAATTACTCTTTCCTTATAGGGAATTTTGTCAGCTTTACAGCAAAACTAAAAATTTTGTTCTACCTTTTATACTTTTTGAGCAATTAGTGTTTTTATGAGTAAAGGTATGCGACCTTAAAATAATCATAAAATTTAATTTTTCGGAAAAGCGGTTAAGATTTGACCCATGGTTTATATAGCGTTTTTTTGTAGCCAGTCACCCTGTATATACTTAATAGTACATTTAGAGGAATATTTTTAAGTTCTAAATAACTTAATTCTAATAACTAAACATTTACCTCTTTGTGAGAGTGTGAAAGCCGTAGAGACTACAACAATAGCGTGGTGGTAAACGTGTAAAAATGTCAGCTGACCGTACTTCTTCTTGAATACCATTAGTATCTGTTACAAATGATAATAACCAACCAATTATTATTTAAAATATTAATGCGGTTTCTATAATCAATGTGTATCCTTTGTAATTTTTCTGGTGTAGGTCGTTAAAGGGTAAATAATGAACGGCTAAATTTCGTCTCACTCCGAGGCATAGTCGTGCCTTAAACATCGTTGGTAACTAATTCTTACTATTATGGAGAACATAGGATATAAAATGTATAATCTTTTATATAATCGAGTAGTGTCCCGACAACGGCAACGGGCGACGACTCACCTCTAAATGATTTATAACGTTAAAAATTGATACGCCATAAGCTAAAATTGAACCAGTGACCTTCAGCTCTCTAAGCGAACGCGCTACCTCTTCGCCACCCCAATGTAATGAATCGCATAGCATAAAACTTACTATTCAAACAGTACATATCTATTTAAATATTTTAATTATAACTACCTTTTTATAACCATATTTATTCTGCCCGTTGCCACGGGCATAACGGCTAGTATAATAAATAAGTCATCATAGGTCAAGCAATTTTATTAATTAACATTTGATAATAAAATGTTAATCTGTAAATCAAGGTTGTGTATAATAGTAAGAATTAATAACCAAGCAGAATTGAAAATCATATAAAGTTACTATGATGTTTTAGGCAATGATCTTCATCAGTGTTTCTCAAACTTTTTTTTAGCCCACTATAAAGAAATAGCCAGAAGCCGCGACACACATATTATTTTATGCAAGGCCGCCAAGAGCTATCCTGGGCCCCATGTCTATAGGTATACTGGTTCCCACTGATGAGAGAAGGTCCGGGAAAGTTTTTTAAAAATCACCCGTCTGGAAATCATTTTTACCCATCATACACACATATTATAATTTTTATGGAAACACTTATGAAAAGATTAATAAATAGTTAATAGTAATACCCACTCCTCTCAGTCTAGGAGCCAAAGATTTTGGGTGGGCACATGCGCTTAAAAACTGTTATAAAAACTATCTGTTTTTCATTTTTGCTAAAGCTTGAAAGTTTTTCAAGTGACCGGCCATAGATGGACTTGACACCCATCAATGCAGACACTTAAACAGGACTGCCATGATATTTTGTAACTATTAAAGTAGTTATGACTAAATTACAAATTTCTTGGCCTCTTGTGCTTTCAGGGAGATCTTTGCAAAACAGGAATTGTTCAATAATAGCTTTTTTCTCCAGAAGGGAGAAAACATTAACTTTCCGCCCTAGTTTATAGGGAGGAAATGATCCCATTACAGCCTAGTTGTGAAAATCATGGCGGAAAATAAAAACTCGTGGTGGAAAGCAACACTAGAGCCAACTTACTATTCTTTAAAAATCAGTGTTGCCTGTTTTGTAACTGTAACTAGAGGTCGACCAAGAAGTCATGGAAATCTGAGGAGTGCGCTAGTGTCGTCATGTACAGTCAGTTTTTAATAAAATAGACCACTGTCAAAAAACACAGTGTTGTTCTTTAGTTATTAATCATTTTATTTTTTATCTTCTATATTTTTTGCTACAGGCAACACTGTACCTGATAAGAAATCACTCCTTATACGATATCTTTATATTATTATTTATTGATTATTCCTCTTTATTTCTGAGTTTGATTTGTTACTTTTGATTTCCTACACCGTTATTTGTAGCGTCCTTTATATTTGCATCATCCCATAGATTTGTGGATCAAACGAAAATCGTTTAGTTGTGACTATAACTCGAACTGTATAAAACAAACAAAACAGGAACCTAACAGATTGGAAACCTTCCTGTTGTTATTTGTGAGATTTGACATAACTGCGCATTTCATACAAACTAGAATAGCACCCGACTATACTGACTTCGGCAATACTCGGGAGTTCTGACTTTAAACGATGCTAAGCTTTCAGTTTCTACCGTGTTCATGACTTCTTGGTCGACCTCTAGCAGCTTTTTTTGAACTGGGTGACTCGACTGGTTAACTGCTTTTTTAATCAATACTAGCCGTTAAGCCCGAGGTAACGGGCAGAATAAATATGGTTGAAAAAAGAGCTGAGAGATAATTAGTTATATTTAAAATGAATGAGTCTCGCGCTGTCCAGTAATACTTAAACAGAAAGAGCCATGTGATGTCTAGTTAATGCTTATTAATTGCATTCATAGAGCAAAAAGAGCTGAGACATAATTAGTTATATATAAAATGAATTAATCTCGCACTTTTCAGTTATACTTAAACAGAAATGTTTTAATAGAAAGTTTAGGCCGTGGAATTCTATCGGATGGATAGCTCAGTGGAAAAGCTAGTAACTACCAATATCGTAAAATATTCATTTCTAATTGATTGTACTAGGTACAGGTACTTATTGGGTACTTTATAATTATAAGCGTTATTTCTCGGTCTAGTTCTATGTCATTAATGTTGACTTCTCAGACTTGTGGAAAAATTGAAAAGCTTAAAATCGGGGCAAGGTATCATTAACGTCAGAGAAAATCATTCTCCTGCGTAGCTTAGTTGGATAGTGCGCTATACTGGAAATATAGAGGCCCTTGGTTCAAATCCCGGCTCTGGAGTCTATTTTTCTCTGTCTGTTTCCCGTAGTTAATAATAATTATAATTTGATTTAAAGTAAATAACTATTTCATTAATAAATTGTACAAAAGTGACCACTTGTTGACCAAAAGTTGACCACTCTGGATCCCTCGGCCCATAGTTTGGGAAACCCTGATCTACATGATAATAAATATAGTTTATTATTTACCTTTAACGATCTATACCAGAGAAATAGGTAAATTATTAATTGAAAAATGTTTATTATAAAATTTAAATAGACCAGGTAGTAAGTATAATACGTAACTATTCAAACAGATAAAAATATTCTAAAAATTAAAATATTTTTACATTTTAATTTTTACATGCAACGTGGCTAATATTAATATTAACTGATATCGTTCAGAAGAAATTTGAAATAAATTAAAAATTTGTTAATCATTTCAACATATTCAAAATCGGCAGCGAGATGGTAGTCGCGTTAATATAGGTATTCAAGGTCAAAGGTCAACAAATTTGTTGTTTTTTTTGCGAATATCTCGCTTTCTATGGCAGCGGCTGTGACACGAGGTGGTTATCAAAATTAAAGATCTCAAAAATTTCCCCAAAAAAAAAATACTCATTTTTTTACGTACAATGGACGGTTTACGGAATATAGGGCCATGGAAATATATCTGTCGCCGCACCACTTTTGATGTATTTTTACGAATATCTCGCTTCCTTTGGCTAGGAGAGACCAATTCAGATCAAAATTAAAGAATATACAAATTTCACACAAGAAACGTTATATTCGATTTTTACGTATAGCGAACCATATGGATAGCAAAGAGCTTCGAACTTTCCGCACAAGGAGGACTGCATTGCCTCTCTAATTGTCACTCTAACACTTATCTTTGTAAAATATGAAAACACTGAAATACGAATATTTTCAAACTAGGTCAAACCAACCAAACCACCAAAGTGGCTTTGAACCAAACTGGTTCAAAGTTGGTCCAAACCAACTTGAAATGTCAATGCTAGGTATAGAATAACGGTTCCCAATATGGAGATCCCTCCGGGAAAAGCCAATGTTATTAGTCTTTATCGGCCTTTTGAGGAAACTTCGGAACCCTTTATTATTTAAACGGTTCGTTGTAAGTAAAAAATGAATAAATGTTTCATGTGGGAAATTTTATAATCTTTAATTATGATGTGATTCTTAATTTGTCTCCGAGCCAGAGGAAGCAAGATATTCGCAATAATACGTAATCGTACAAAACACTACATCAGTTTTATTAAGCTAGGTTTTTGCTAAACCGTTTGTTGTACGTAAAAAATTATTCAGACCTTGTGTGTGGGAAATTTAATTATCTTACTTTTTAGGGTCCGTAGGCAAAAGCCAAGGACCCTTACATTTTCGCGCGTGTGTCTGTCTGTCCGTCCGTCCGTCGCTTGATCTCACGGCTACACCTTTCGTCCGATCACCTTGAAATTTGGCATGTATATTAGGGTGGGCCGAAAAACACTTTTTATTTTTTTTCGGGTCGCTATAGTGAAAAAAGACTTGCTCTAAGCACACACAAACAAAATAAAGAAAAAATCATCAAAATCGGTTAACATCTTCCGATCGCGCAACGCACTTGAAATTTAGCTTATTTGCGAAAAAATCACTCAGGGCGCTATTGTGTTACGAGACAATCGCTATAGTGATTTTTGGCTTCTATGAAGAACATCTAAGCATAAAAAAAATATTTTCACTATATTCCATTCTGCTTTCCGTTTGCGCTATAATGGGCAAATTTCGCAAAAATTGCATTTATTAGGGGTTTTTTACGTTGCATTCAACGTAAATTTTTTCTGTCGAATCCATTGTTTATTGCTTTTTTCGTAAGCATGGTTGTTATAAAACAATATTTTCTTCTTTTAAAATGATTTTTAATGTGCAGCTCTTCGCCCATTTGTATACCTAAATGACCCAGAACTCACCACATGGAGGTGGCTACTCTCTGAGTACCACCCATACCCTCCAACCAACCAAATGACAGGTTTTCTATTTACAATTATCATGTTTACATTTAAAGTCTCTTGCTATATTATTCTCTATTTAAACTTTCCTTCTTTACTTCGAACTCAGACTTAAGACCAAACCTTGGACTAAGAGATCTTGATTCTAGGCATGTCCTCATATATCCATCTATTGACTAAAAACCGAAAAAACATTGCTCGAATCTTACGTTTCTAATGTTACACACTTTTTAACAGCTTGTGTATTGTGTATGGCACGGAAATTTTCTTTCAATTTCTCAATCGAGTACTGTGCTACTCTGAATAAAGAGTTTGATTTCATGATCAGTTATTCTGCGTAACAAAGGAGGTGATGATAATCTGAACGGTGCGGTGGCCAGTCAATTATTTCTTTATACAATTTGTTTGCGCCAAAGTTGAGTTTAGGGATGATATAGTTCCTTATTCCCTTTCCCTTTTGAGTAATTCGGATATCCTTTATGATTCACCTTAGATCCAGCTCTCTTATATGGTTTAAGAAAGTCCGTCATAAGGATATACACAACTTGTTCATTACTTTATTAAATATTACAAACCTCTTTGGTAAAAAATTAAAACTAACAAGCACTTCTCGAATGGAGCCAAGCGTATCTTTGAAGCAATACATCATCGAGATACCCCAGAAAATCTTCGTAAAGTTGTAGATTCAGAAATTGTAAGAAATTAATTTTTCGCCCATCGTGAAACTTACTTCTTACTATGATCACAAATGNAAAATATCAGGACTAATTATAAAAATATAAAATTTAAGTTTGTGTATATCACTTACCGAATCTAAGAAGTCGACTACTTTGGTAAATAGAATAAAATAAACTAAGGTAGTCATCTGAAATACAAAAAGAAATAATAATAATTTAAAATCACATGACAGGCAAGGTAATTTTCCATTAATGGTACAAGTTGCAAGTAAGGTTATAGCTATCAAGTGTTATCAATTTCATATCAAGTGCTAAAGGTGGGTTGCGCAAGCCACGGGCTATGATACCAGTCGTACATTGTACAGATCCATCAATATCATCTCAGTACAATTTTTGGTTAATAAATAAGTTTTATGGCTCATACTATGGCTAAAGTAGAATAGTTAAAGCAGCAATTAAAGACTAACTGCACACAATCTTTTACTGCTTTGTTTTTTGTCTCCAAGTCTTGTCTTTGTAATTTTAACCCACTTCCCGGCTACCTAGCAAGCATAATAAATAATAATTATGTAAAATATATTTATAGTTTTTATATTAAATTTAATTGATTAATTAAAAATACCTGAATGAATGTTGGATTATCAGGAGTGTTGAAATAATGGCAATGGTGGACCCAATAATCTCTAATTATTTCTGGTTTAATTATACAACACTGGAAAAAAAAAATATTATAAAAATAAAGCAAGTTATTCTAAATAAATTTGTTTATTTATTTTATCGTTGAATTTGAAGTAAATTAATAAATTTTTGATGTGCTGCATTATCCAGGAAACATCAATAATAATCATCAGTATAGAGCACAAGAAAAAAATGCCTGTCAAGAACTTGTCAGCAAACTAAACTAAAAGGGTTTCTTTAGTCATAAAAATGCATATATAATTAATTATTTTTTTCTATTTCTTTAACAAAAATATGAAAAAAAAGTTTTACTTTGGAGATGCAAGGTGTGCATATATTATATTCTCCTAAGCATCTTAGGTATTCATTTATTTTTCTCTTTTAGGTGTAATGGCCACCATTTTGGAAACGCGATGTATATTTTTTATCCACACGTCAATACCTCTAAAATGATACCCTATCCAAAAATTACAAAAAATCAAAATTTTGGGCCACCATAATTACGGCCACATAAATTTTCTACTATTTGACATTTTTATATTAACTCCTAGAAATATCATTGGCCCAAATCGATGTATATTTATGTATTTATTCCTCATATTTAGGACCTGTCCTTATGAGGTAGGTGGGAGGGGGATTTTTTTATTTATTTTCGTTTTATTTTAATAATTTTGGGGGTAAAATGGCCACCATTTTGGAAACGCGATATATATTTTCAATACACATTCCAATACCTTTAGTGATACCCCCGCTTATAATTAAATATTTCTATTAGTTCGTAATTTCTCGCTAATCCAAGAAATTTTGAGTGTGTATGTTCGCAATATTTTACCTGTTTTTGAGCAATAAAGTTTAACTTGTATATCAAATTTCAAATCTCTAGCTACCGAAGATCGGGAGATATAAGGTGGTATTCCTATGCTGCGTCTGACGCAGGTTAGAAGGTTCCCTTGCATGCGTCAGACGCAGTGCAGCTGACGCATGCAAGGGAATCTTCTAACCTGCGTCAGACGCAGCATAGGAATCCCACCTATACTCCAAGATGCGACGGACGGACGGTCTACCAAAAGCATAAGGGTTTGTAGGATGACACCTCTAACCTCCTCTTACCCTAAATCGAACGATTCCTAGGAGAAGTAAGTAACTTTTTAAATCTAAAAGGAAATAAAGCATTATGGGATGGTAAGAAGTGGTCTTGAACAGTCCTACTTACTTAGTACTGTACTCAACCTAGAAACTTCTTACTTACTTAGTAACTTACTAGTACTTACTAGCAGTAAATTTGTATTGCTTGGTCTTAACAAAAGGTAAGCTACGACGCTGAGCTGAGTGGATGAGGGTGCAATCCCTTCTCACCTTACCAGTAGCTATCCTATGCATTAGCTTATTATTTAAGGTGGAAAATCTTTGGCTGAGCAATTTTTTCAATCCAATACTTTCAATCTTCAGGCGTAGATTGTCATGATCTAAACTTTATTATATTAAGATAATTATTGTTTAGTTTTTCTAATAATAAAATTTAACAACTTACTTTGGCGACGACATAACCATTGAGGAATACTTGAAGAAGATTGTACAATCTGATAACATAAGTTAGATCGTAAGGATCTCTTTTTGCCATCATTTTAGGACCATATATCTTAATAAACCAGATGTAAAGCCCAGTCACTATTAGGATAGTGTAAGGATATTTGACTATAAAGAATTCGTCCATTTCATCTGCAACAGCAAAATAAGAATACTTAAAAAAATAGGTGTGCAATGCAGTTGTCTGCTTGCAATATTGGGCTGAGCATGCATTTTAATCTTACATTTTCCTCATGCGTTAAAATTAATTTGTAAGCCTAAAGTAAGTATATAATCTTGAGTGCTGGATGAGATCAAGCGTCTGCAGGCTGTGCAATGACAGTACGCGAGTGCTTCCAAATTCATTTTGAATATCTAAGCATACTCTTCATTTAGATTGATATGCGAAAGTCGGCTGAGCCTGTCAATTGCGGCGGGATAATGCGTAAACTGAACGTCGCCCAAGATTTGCGCCTCCTCTGCGTAAATGTGGCATTTATGTAAGAATAACAAACACTTGTTATAAATGTAAACAAGTTTCTCAATGCATTGTTAAACAGAATAACAAACACTTGTTATAAATGTAAACAAATCNGAGGTGATGATAATCTGAACGGTGCGGTGGCCAGTCAATTATTTCTTTATACAATTTGTTTGCGCCAAAGTTGAGTTTAGGGATGATATAGTTCCTTATTCCCTTTCCCTTTTGAGTAATTCGGATATCCTTTATGATTCACCTTAGATCCAGCTCTCTTATATGGTTTAAGAAAGTCCGTCATAAGGATATACACAACTTGTTCATTACTTTATTAAATATTACAAACCTCTTTGGTAAAAAATTAAAACTAACAAGCACTTCTCGAATGGAGCCAAGCGTATCTTTGAAGCAATACATCATCGAGATACCCCAGAAAATCTTCGTAAAGTTGTAGATTCAGAAATTGTAAGAAATTAATTTTTCGCCCATCGTGAAACTTACTTCTTACTATGATCACAAATGACAGAAAACATATAAGTAAACTGAAACTCAGGCGAATCATAAAGGCTAGACAAATTATTCTAAAGGGAAATGGGAAAAGGCACTTCATAATACCTAAACTTTGACGCGAACGAATTTAAAGAAATAATTGACTGGTCAATGTGCAGATTATCATCACCTCCTTTGTTACGCAGAATAACTGATCATGAAATCAAACTCTTTATTCAGAGTAGCACAGTACTCGATTGAGAAATCGTAAGAAAATTTCCGTGCCATACACAATACACAAGCTGTTAAAAAGTGTGTAACATTAGAAACGTAAGATTCGAGCAATGTTTTTTCGGTTTTCAGTCAATAGATGGATATATGAGGACATGCCTAGAATCAAGATCTCTTAGTCCAAGGTTTGGTCTTAAGTCTGAGTTCGAAGTAAAGAAGGAAAGTTTAAATAGAGAATAATATAGCAAGAGACTTTAAATGTAAACATGATAATTGTAAATAGAAAACCTGTCATTTGGTTGGTTGGAGGGTATGGGTGGTACTCAGAGAGTAGCCACCTCCATGTGGTGAGTTCTGGGTCATTTAGGTATACAAATGGGCGAAGAGCTGCACATTAAAAATCATTTTAAAAGAAGAAAATATTGTTTTATAACAACCATGCTTACGAAAAAAGCAATAAACAATGGATTCGACAGAAAAAATTTACGTTGAATGCAACGTAAAAAACCCCTAATAAATGCAATTTTTGCGAAATTTGCCCATTATAGCGCAAACGGAAAGCAGAATGGAATATAGTGAAAATATTTTTTTTATGCTTAGATGTTCTTCATAGAAGCCAAAAATCACTATAGCGATTGTCTCGTAACACAATAGCGCCCTGAGTGATTTTTTCGCAAATAAGCTAAAATACGTTTTTTACGTAAATTTCAAGTGCGTTGCGCGTTCGGAAGATGTTAACCGATTTTGATGATTTTTTCTTTATTTTGTTTGTGAATGCTTAGAGCAAGTTTTTTCACTATAGCGACTCGAAAAAAAATAAAAAGTGTTTTTCGGCCCACCCTAATGTATATGTCTTGTACCTACCCACACATGTTAAAAATTAACAACTTAAGGGTTAAATTTTTTTTATATTTTTTTCGACATCATGAGGGGTATCATACTAAAGGGTACGTCGAGCTGATTACAAAAATATATAATTCTTTGGTTATAACTTTGATAGGGCGAGCGTAGGTGTGATGAGGTGATGATAATCTGAACGGTGCGGTGGCCAGTCAATTATTTCTTTATACAATTTGTTTGCGCCAAAGTTGAGTTTAGGGATGATATAGTTCCTTATTCCCTTTCCCTTTTGAGTAATTCGGATATCCTTTATGATTCACCTTAGATCCAGCTCTCTTATATGGTTTAAGAAAGTCCGTCATAAGGATATACACAACTTGTTCATTACTTTATTAAATATTACAAACCTCTTTGGTAAAAAATTAAAACTAACAAGCACTTCTCGAATGGAGCCAAGCGTATCTTTGAAGCAATACATCATCGAGATACCCCAGAAAATCTTCGTAAAGTTGTAGATTCAGAAATTGTAAGAAATTAATTTTTCGCCCATCGTGAAACTTACTTCTTACTATGATCACAAATGACAGAAAACATATAAGTAAACTGAAACTCAGGCGAATCATAAAGGCTAGACAAATTATTCTAAAGGGAAATGGGAAAAGGCACTTCATAATACCTAAACTTTGACGCGAACGAATTTAAAGAAATAATTGACTGGTCAATGTGCAGATTATCATCACCTCCTTTGTTACGCAGAATAACTGATCATGAAATCAAACTCTTTATTCAGAGTAGCACAGTACTCGATTGAGAAATTGAAAGAAAATTTCCGTGCCATACACAATACACAAGCTGTTAAAAAGTGTGTAACATTAGAAACGTAAGATTCGAGCAATGTTTTTTCGGTTTTTAGTCAATAGATGGATATATGAGGACATGCCTAGAATCAAGATCTCTTAGTCCAAGGTTTGGTCTTAAGTCTGAGTTCGAAGTAAAGAAGGAAAGTTTAAATAGAGAATAATATAGCAAGAGACTTTAAATGTAAACATGATAATTGTAAATAGAAAACCTGTCATTTGGTTGGTTGGAGGGTATGGGTGGTACTCAGAGAGTAGCCACCTCCATGTGGTGAGTTCTGGGTCATTTAGGTATACAAATGGGCGAAGAGCTGCACATTAAAAATCATTTTAAAAGAAGAAAATATTGTTTTATAACAACCATGCTTACGAAAAAAGCAATAAACAATGGATTCGACAGAAAAAATTTACGTTGAATGCAACGTAAAAAACCCCTAATAAATGCAATTTTTGCGAAATTTGCCCATTATAGCGCAAACGGAAAGCAGAATGGAATATAGTGAAAATATTTTTTTTATGCTTAGATGTTCTTCATAGAAGCCAAAAATCACTATAGCGATTGTCTCGTAACACAATAGCGCCCTGAGTGATTTTTTCGCAAATAAGCTAAAATACGTTTTTTACGTAAATTTCAAGTGCGTTGCGCGTTCGGAAGATGTTAACCGATTTTGATGATTTTTTCTTTATTTTGTTTGTGAATGCTTAGAGCAAGTTTTTTCACTATAGCGACTCGAAAAAAAATAAAAAGTGTTTTTCGGCCCACCCTAATGTATATGTCTTGTACCTACCCACACATGTTAAAAATTAACAACTTAAGGGTTAAATTTTTTTTATATTTTTTTCGACATCATGAGGGGTATCATACTAAAGGGTACGTCGAGCTGATTACAAAAATATATAATTCTTTGGTTATAACTTTGATAGGGCGAGCGTAGGCANAAGTGGTCTTGAACAGTCCTACTTACTTAGTACTGTACTCAACCTAGAAACTTCTTACTTACTTAGTAACTTACTAGTACTTACTAGCAGTAAATTTGTATTGCTTGGTCTTAACAAAAGGTAAGCTACGACGCTGAGCTGAGTGGATGAGGGTGCAATCCCTTCTCACCTTACCAGTAGCTATCCTATGCATTAGCTTATTATTTAAGGTGGAAAATCTTTGGCTGAGCAATTTTTTCAATCCAATACTTTCAATCTTCAGGCGTAGATTGTCATGATCTAAACTTTATTATATTAAGATAATTATTGTTTAGTTTTTCTAATAATAAAATTTAACAACTTACTTTGGCGACGACATAACCATTGAGGAATACTTGAAGAAGATTGTACAATCTGATAACATAAGTTAGATCGTAAGGATCTCTTTTTGCCATCATTTTAGGACCATATATCTTAATAAACCAGATGTAAAGCCCAGTCACTATTAGGATAGTGTAAGGATATTTGACTATAAAGAATTCGTCCATTTCATCTGCAACAGCAAAATAAGAATACTTAAAAAAATAGGTGTGCAATGCAGTTGTCTGCTTGCAATATTGGGCTGAGCATGCATTTTAATCTTACATTTTCCTCATGCGTTAAAATTAATTTGTAAGCCTAAAGTAAGTATATAATCTTGAGTGCTGGATGAGATCAAGCGTCTGCAGGCTGTGCAATGACAGTACGCGAGTGCTTCCAAATTCATTTTGAATATCTAAGCATACTCTTAATTTAGATTGATATGCGAAAGTCGGCTGAGCCTGTCAATTGCGGCGGGATAATGCGTAAACTGAACGTCGCCCAAGATTTGCGCCTCCTCTGCGTAAATGTGGCATTTATGTAAGAATAACAAACACTTGTTATAAATGTAAACAAGTTTCTCAATGCATTGTTAAACAGAATAACAAACACTTGTTATAAATGTAAACAAATCACTGAATTTTCAAACACATTCATTTTTTTATCAATAAAAACTTATATTAAACAGCTGATAGTTAACAGAAAACAATTTTTATTTATAAACAGCTGATATGGGATCAAAAATAGTAATATTCCTCATTTTTAATGGAAAAGCATTTTTTTCCTGTTTTTGTATTTTACCCTCCTCTTAAATGAAAATATGACAAAAGTGAACAAAACAACAATAAATTAATTTACTCTTAAAGAGCTTTCCAACGACAAGCATCATGGAGGGCATATACTATTTTGACTTTTGTACCCCGTACCCCTGACTACCAATTTGGACCATTTCAGATTTATACCTTCCTGTGGTTGGTCACTATGACAATGCCGAATTTTGTGCGGATCGGTTTAGTTCAGGAGGAGTATGTGTCCAACCATAGCAATAGAGCTTCGCTTTTCTCAACTCAATAAGAACTAACTTGCATTGATTACATTGATAAGAAATATCTATGCCCAACTGCATACGATAATTAGATGAGAGATATAATATAATATAATATTCTTTTAAATATAGTGATTACATTGATAAAAAAAAATATCAATGTACTGTACATACATTGATTGTATTGTTAAAGATGGACAAATCTATCTGGTTTCGAAATATTAGTTGAACATAAACTCTATTTAACTAAGAATTCTTATATAACACAAAATTGCTGTAGCACATTTTTTTAAAGATAACTTTATAAAATAATATTATCGACTGGGAATTGAAGTTTTATTTTCTTGTACATGTATCGATTTCCATCCGGGTTAGATTATTTGTATTCTATATTAAATGTTCACCGAAAGTTTAATAATATTAGAGTGTATTTAAATATCTAGATAACTGGGAAAGCCTAAATGGTTTTTAAATTATTCATTTTTTTCTGATCTAAATACTTCTTTATCATTAAATAAATATTTAAATAATATTATACTCTACCTCGTATCCGCGTGAGTTCAAAATCTGGAGGAGGTGGTTCAAGCATCTTTAATAACTTTTAATATACGAGTAAATGCAATCAAGATTTATTTTAATTAGTTAATGAATAAAATAATTACTCTATAGGTATATAATTTAAAACACAAATTAACTACATAATTAAGATCTCTTGTTGTACTTTAATTTATTAAAAGTGTGAATTTATATTTATTTTGATAAAAAAATAATATAATTTTTATAGTTATAGTAATAATAGTTTATAGTAAATTAATATAGTTTTATAATTCAGATTAAATCTTTCTTTTATTCAACATTTTAACAATTAATGTATTTAAACTTTTGTTATATATTTATATTTTTTTAAAATATATTCAGCCTCACGAGGATTAAGATGTTTATTAGATTAATTAAAGTATATAACATTAAATATATGTTTAGTAGGTATATAAATCTAAGCTAGGTGTGAGTTGAACTGTACTAAACTACGAAAAGAATTTTATGTGAATCTAGTTTAGCTAAATACGAATTTTTATTATTCCTGTTCCCACTGAATGCCTTAGAACAAAGGTCCTTGAACTCTATTCAGGAAATTCATTTTCTAGATTTTGATTAATTATTTCAGATGACGCCAGAATGAATTTTAATAAATAACCATTGTTTTCAAACTGGAAAGAGAGATCTTTGTATTCTTGAGATTCCCTTGTTGTTATTGTTTTAGTAGTCAGTATGTTATATACGCTAGACAAGACGTTTCTCTATCTCCGATGAAGTCAGTAAATTGTACTAGTCATGACCATTTTCGTAAGATTTCTGAATTCCTTTTAACTCCATCTGTACTGACATTTTTCGGGTAGAGTGCGAGTAGAGTGCACTCTACTTCCCACTCTACCAATTTTACTTGCTACTCTACTCTACTGAGCGTTTTTTCGGGTTTCTACGGGTAATGTTACTCTACTCTCCTGTTTACTCTACCCGTGTAAACCCGGCTTAAGTTCTGTTTTCTTTTTTTCAATAAATTGCGATCTATTCTTATAGATTTTACAGTCTATAGCTACTGCTATTTGATGATCTACTACTCAACAGTAGTAACCTTTGCTCTCCTTCTTGCTCTACTAAAGGTCGACCAAGAAGTCATGAACACGGGAGAAACTGAAAGCTTATTTTCGTTTAAAGTCGGAACTTCCGAGTATTGCCGAAGTCAGTATAGTGTGCTAAGAAAATGCCCATTTCTAGTTTGAATGACATGCGCAGTTATGTACTATCTCACGAATAACAACGGGAAGGTTTCCTTTTTTATTTGTTTTTAGTTTTTATCAGTCACTAACTATGTGTTTCTTTATTTTTATTCGTACCCTATATTTTTAGGAACCCCAAAAATTATTGAATGATAACCATAAGATATGTGTATATTCATATATTACGACTTCCTAGTCTAATTAATGAACATGCTCAGTTATAAGAGGAATTTCCATTTGTCTGCTAAAAATAAAATGTACAGTGTTTTAATTTTATCACCCAAATAAATTATATTACCTACAGTTTTCCGATAAAGTTGTTATCATACTCAAAATAGTAAGCAAACCACGGATTACTGCATGCACTTACTACTTTACCGCACTCGTTTTACTTTACCGCACTTATTTTACTTTACCGCACTCCGGTGTTCCAACTTACGAACATAAAGACCTTAAATCTAAACAAAGATTTAATAATCTAAATTATAATTATAATAACAATGACAACTAATGGTTATTTTTTGACTAACTTCACGATT